>OZ007576.1:12738797-12741297 GCA_963931925.1 Onchidella celtica | reverse complement strand
TTTTGTATATTGTCATATTTCATAATGTTTGTTTTTTTTCTTTTGGTGGGATTACATTTTTTACATTTTCGTGGTTCACCCAATCCATAAATTAAGTCTGCTCATTGCTACTGTAATCCTCGTTCGAACAATCTGAAAGACCATATTATTTTAGGCTTAGATTTGTTTACTTTAGCCGTACTGTCTAGGTCGAAGCAGGCTTGCCGTAAGTTGGCTTAACTTCAGCCGTAGTGTGTAGGTCGCGGCAGGCTTGCCGTAAGTTGGCCGCCATCTTTACTTCACCTACCGACGACGCCACGCGGAGACTTGCGTAGCGCTAGTCTGACCTCTAGTTATATATAACCTCTTTGGGTATCAGCCTGATCCTGTACATTGTCATTTGGACTGAACTTTCGATGACGATCTTCCAAAAGCAAATGTCGTTGTTGTCTTATATCGAACATTATGTACACCAACTGCTGGCCACAACATCAAAATATTATTATGAACCCAGCGCTTTACCAAGATGGTTGAAATACTGACAACATTCTCTTCTCCCTTCCTCAGCATCCTATGTTATAAGAGTAGACGGATTTTACAAGCTTGCAAAAAATCACAATGAACTGAAATGTCTCCAACGAGACTGTTTATTCCGTGGCTAGTTCGTGATGAAAAGGTTGCTAAATATTAAATCAGATTCATGGGAATTAAACTGATGCCTCTCTGTCTGTCTGTCTATCTGTTTGTCTATCTGTCTGTCTGTCTATCTGTCTGTCGTCTGTCTGTCTTTCTGTCTGTCTGTCTCTCTCGTCTGTGTATTTTCTCGGTCAGTCTATCTTTGTCACCTTTTGTTTTGGTCAACATTCATAATATCTAATAGTTCTCTTACCTCATCCCTCATCCATTCTCTCCGACCCCTCTTCCTCCATTCTCCCTGCTTCTTCTCACCTCTGTTTCTTTTTCCCTTTGCTTGATTCGCTATGCCCTCCCTGTTCATTCATACCCCTTCCCTCATTCCACCCCTCTGTCCCAATGTGATCCAAGTCTGACCAGCTTAAGGCCTCCTCCGGTTGTCCTACTTTATACTTGAATGTGTAAATTTAACAAATCATCGAGCAACTTTTAAATTCATCATATTATCCAGTCAGTCAGAACCAGATGTCGCTGTACTTACAGAAAACACTATGTTATGCATATAATAACACTCTTTTGTTCCTCTTCTACACACACACACACACACACGCACACGCACACGCACGCACACACACACACACACCCACCCATACAAACTCTCGGTAACAGCAGCTATGCCAACAAAAGCAATGGAAAAAAAGTGAATTTATTCCCACTCCACACTTCATCATAATGCCGATTGTGAGCTCCCTAGGCCTATACACATTAAACATTTCATACGTAAATGCCCAGACCGGACACACAATCCATGGTCGGCACATCTTCATTGTTTCATTTCTTTATTTTAGACGGTTCGCTGCTCTTGGCATACACATCACACTTTTCATGTTTTTATTTCTCTATTTCTTGTTCTTGTTTTTGTGTGTTTTTTGTGGTAGGGATTCGTTTTCTTTTTTTAGAATTTTGCCCGGGCAGCGGCCTTGTTCGGCCTGCTCTTCTCGATGTCCAACTGCCCAGGTATCTTTAACGTGCGCAACGTGCACACGGGATCTCCGAGTTTTTTTTGTCCTTATCCGAGAAGACTAGGTGCCCCGATTCTAGCTACCGTAGGATCAGGGACAGGAATTTTTTCCCCCGTAAAAAATTCCAACATGCCTGCACGGACCGGGGATCGAACGCGGTACCTTTGGCATGAAAGGCGAGCAGCTTGCCTCTAGATCGGTGTGTCCCAGACATCTTCATTCAGATTCATATTAATATTTACAGTACGTAGGATTTGTCATGTTATTGCTGGAAATAAAGTATTTTTGCACTCCCTCTTATCATGAATATGACCGGAATGAAAGCTAATTCGTTTTCCTGACGTCATTCGCTATGCTGTAAGAATATGGCATTCCTAAAGACGCTGTCGCTATTGAATGTAACATAAAAATGTAAAGACGCTTCGAGCTTTCTTAGTTATGACTAACGATTTCGGGGAAAGCGTAAACGCTTGTTCACGGGTGTGACGAACTACCTTGGTCTACACCCACATCCTGAATACCGTAACTAACTGCGCGGAACGAAGACATTTTCTTTTTTCTCGAATCATTCCAGCCAGTGGATCCATCCCCTGAAGCGAATACATACAGTGTTGTTTAGGCCCTCTATAGAACATCTGAAAATCATTATGTCCAAATAAATCTTGAAACACGTCGCCAGTCACTCAAACGTTTTATTTCACTTGCACTGCCGTTATTGCAGCTCACTCACTCACTCACTTATCCAGTCACTCATTCACTACCCACTCACTCACTCACCCACTCACCACTCATTCATTAGTCGCTCACTCATTCACCCCCCCCCCCCTCCCACAAATGCTTTAGATTGGAATAAACCGTTTGTCCTG
>OZ007576.1:12698797-12736297 GCA_963931925.1 Onchidella celtica | reverse complement strand
GTAATTCTGAAAGCTGAATTACAAAACACTGCACCGAGTGGCAACCAAAGGACAGGAAGAAGAACATTAGGATGAAGGTGGCAAGACGACATCAAACAGAGAGAAGGAACAGGCTGCATAGATGAGGACAACATCAAACAGACAAGAATGGAAATCGTTATTGGGAAGGTTACATCCTGCAGTGCATGGACAACGCCTAGGTGAAAGGTGTGACAGGTGGAATTCTAAGAGAATACAAAACCTGAATGTGACCTCAAAATTTATTGATACCTCATAATCGTCTGAAGCGAGCCATCTTACCGAGTGAAGAGCCTATATAATTATTTAGCAAAACAAGGCAGAATTATGTTCACATGATCTTATTTTCAAAACACTGAAAGTTAATTGAAACAGACCGAATCCCTAGCTCATACTGAAATGAGCAGAAAGATCCTACAAAATTTCTGGGTTTATAAAGTTTAAAATGGAACTCAAAAATGAAAAGGCCTGTTAGACTTCCGACACGTGTGTGACGACGCTGATCGTTCCGTCTCTCTCTCTCTCAGGCGGCCTCCCCCCCCCCCCCCCCATCAACCAATTTTTATCATTCTCCCTACCGCTGTCCTTCCAATTTACTTTTGCTTCTCGCAATTTCTGTTACCCCCCCCCCACCCCACCCCTTTTTTCCCCCCTTGACCTCCAGTCCGCTACCCCCTCTTCAACCCCCCCCCACCCGTGCGTCCATTTGTGGTAATCGATTCTAACCTGCGTTTTCTTTCCTTTCCCCATCCCATCTTTCTTCAACTTTTCCAACCCCCCCCCCTCCCCTTTCCCTCTCCCTTTCTCTCATCCCTCAATCCCCATCACCCCTCCCCTCCCCTCCCCTCTCTCTCACTCTCATGAAGACACGATATTAATGCTCAGATCTCTCCATGTCTAGTCAAACAGGATATCATTTCACAAGTCAAACTTGGGTTATTCCCAGCTAAGCTAAAGCACTTGGGGGTGGAGGGGGGTGGGAGGGGGGGGGGTGGGAACTTCAAAACAAATTCAGTTTTTTTGTGTGTTTGTGTCACAGAACTATGTCACGCTGACAGTGACCATGTTTTTCCTTTTTCATGAAAGTGAAAGAGACTGGCGTAGGACAAGCGGCCTATATTATTTCCAATCATTATTTTGTTGCTAACATTGGTTCATTTAACCCTATAGCGTCCAGTATAACATATTTGGAAAAACTCACTCGGTGCCCGTGCCCAGTGTCCTACACTTAGGACAATTTCTGATATATTAATACATCGTTTTACAACACTGTCATGTCCTTTCTTTCTTTCTGCTTAAATTCATTTTACATTTGTACATAGATTTGAGAGGTTTAAAAATCCTTGGACAGGGCACTTTATGTTGGAGCAGCAGAGGGTTAACAATATCTAAAGATCCAGCAAAATTTTTTATGCTAAATGTGATAACTCAGCACCACCATCTAAAAATATCTCCTACTTCGCCACAGAAGAATAATTCGTGTCAGTGAAATACTGACGCCTTCTGTTAAATATAATTCTAGAGCCATAAACAACTCAAAAGTGGAAGGAAAAGCAAGTGGTCAAGTGAGTAATATCATTATAGGTAGAATGCGCATGACGTCACAGACTTTTTGTTTTGTACTTCCGCCAAACAAGATGGCCGGTGGATCAGCTGATGAGTGTAACTTCGAGATGTGTCTAGGCAGTTAAAACGCCTGCTGGTTGCATTGGAGTTGACTGTTGTGACAGGAGTGGAAAGGATGTATCCAAAGTGGTCCGATTCCCTACCATTCGTGAAAACAAGAGAAAGGAAGTGAAATAATTGACCGAACGTCTCCCATGTGCGTATACACACGTGTCATTGTTTACTGTAGTGAACTCGCCGCCGATTGGTTCGCGACGCCTTAAGTGGGCCCGGACAGACAAGATGATGGATATGCGCATTCTACCTATAATAGCGGCCATCGTGTCTGAACCGTTTCTTCCCAGGTCACAGTTGAGTAAGGGCTGGGAGCGGGGTGGATGTCATCCACGATAAGATAAGATAAGACAAGAATCATTTTATTATCCCATGAGGGAGATTCTCTTTCACAGAGCGTTCAACAGCACATTATATGGTACACATATCTTACGTTTCATTATATAAACATATCACAATTCAATAACTCAGTAACAGGCATAGATAAAGAACCTTAGTGAAATGTGGCACACATCCAGTTAAAATGACTTGCTGAGGCGAATTGCGCAGGGTAAAACCAATCTTCTGTATAAGGTACACGTACGCTGGGTTTTTGGCCATTTTTTTCAGAAAGTCTCCCCTCTTGCCCTCACCACCCCCGCCTCCCTTATGTACACTTTTCATACGCCGTCGACCCCTTCCCCCCGCCCCCTCCCCCGGCCCCCCTTTGGTTTATTCGAGCGTACGCACTGTACCCCAAAAACAAATCGTCTTGTTGGTATGATTTTTCACTTTTGGCGTCCACGTTTTTTGCAGAAAACTGAGAAACTATTGGAGTGCGTGTGAATATTTCAGATATCACGCAGAGAGATGGACACATTCATTTTACTCACCAGGTTCTGACTATCCCCATTTGACTATCGATTGTTTCTGTATTAAACCAGAAATGTTCTCCACGACATTATTCAACACAATTTCACATTACTATTCATAGATGTGTATTAAATTGTTTATTTTCAGAAGGTTGTTGTTACTTGTACGTGCGCGCCCCAAGTCTTTTGCGCTAGGGGAGCGTACTCATACTTACCTATCCCTAACCCTACCCTTATCCTCAATCCTAAAATCTTAAGAATCCCTAATCCTGTCCCTTACCCAAAAAAAAAAAAAATCAGGAGGAAAATAAACAAAAAAACAACAACAACAACAAAAATCTGAAAGAATAATTAATTAAGGGTGTCGTTGGGAGTATTTCGGTAGGAGCTCTCGAGCTCTGGAGTCACAAAGGCTTTATTATACGTGCACCTAGCACAATAAACTTGGTTTGGGGGGGAGGGGGGGCACGTACGTACTTGTAACACCATTCTTTTCAGAACAGCAGTTCATTGACGTAGACCGTCGACAATGAGGCAAAATGGAAATTACGGAGCAGAACTTATGTGGCCAGTGTCAAGTTGTCAAACTGTACGTGAAGGAGGCCACTGATTTGCCATACCCTGAAGAAGTACAACATTAAATTTCACACAGATAATGTGTGCATTGCTGCGGGCCACTTACCAAACTCATATGTGAAAAACAATGAGACTATAGAGTGTTCTGAAAAGGTATGTCTCGTGTCAGATCGTAAAAGAGAATATTTATGGTGTTTTGGCCTTCGCAGTCTTGTTATCGAGGATAATAGAATGTCTACATTTTGCACAAATAGCAAGCCAGGATCACAGTGCTGAAACCCAGCACTGTCTGATTTTTAAAGCGGTTCAAAATTCAGCTGCAAAAAACGGTGATCTATCTCTATCAGTGAAACATTGTGTGCGTTGTAGTTTTTGCTGTTTGATTAGGTAATCGTGCCCTTAGAATGACAAGGCTCTATCTCCACTTTTTGGCTGAACTGAGTTACATATTACACATTGCTTCTACAGGCCTTATTCGATCCTTGTAGCCTATGTCAGAGTATCAAGCAGATTCGGTGCGGTATGAAATTTGTAAAAGTATCACTAAAAAGAAAAACAGTCGCAATTCTAATATCTACGAACACCTGAAACTTCAATCATCAATTTCTCAAAATTTGGAGTTAGGGAGTTATAAACTTGTCGTTCTAAGGGGGGCGTCATGTCGCCAGATGTGTCAGTTTCCCCGAGCCGCCCGGTAAACACATTGCTGGCACCAGCTCTTCGGTATTACTGCTGTGCGAGGTCCAACTACACCTATTCTCTTCAGCAAATATCTCTTTACCGATATGGAACTTTGCATCAGACCAAACAGTCGTCTACATGGCTTTTGTTTTTCTCTCTCACGTGATGATGACATGACAACGATAAAAGTGCTCTTGGAGCTCGGGTTATTTCATGTTGGCGATTCTACAATAATAATAATAATTAAAAAAAATACACGCATGATGTTTTTCAATGAGCTCAAAAGCATTTTATTTGCGAGAGATAATAAAATGTGGCTGCTAAAACAAAGAAACAGAGGTGTATATCGTATGAAGCCTTCCTAGAATTCATCAGTACTATTATGTACTAGCCGAATATCTATCTTAGACAATGTTTACTGCTTCCTGAAGACACAAACAGAATTCTTTTGGGACGTTAGAATGGGTGGGAACAGTCAAAGTTTAAAAAAAAAAAGTGCATTATTTATTTATTGGGCAATGTCTGTGTGGATTTGTGTGTATGTATGGCGTGTATGTGTGTTTTAAGGATGGGAGTGGTAGAGACAGGATCGTCGTAGCCACTTTTTCCAGTTCGTCGTCAGAATGATCTAAGTGGAAAGTGAAAATTGTACACTTTCTATGTGTAGTACAGTGAACCTAGTGCATGCCCATAGAACTGTTTATATTCCACTTGAGTGTCGTATTATAAAACTCAGCGGGTTGCGAAAGCTGTCATTTCACCAATGCATTTTTGTATTCAAACGTCATTTTCTCTGAAATCTTCTGTCCTCCAGTAAGCCGCTTTGCCCTATAGGCCTACCAAGTACATCCAGGCTATTTAACAATCTCGACTTTTTTTTTATTAAGACGAAGAAAACTATGTCAGAGATAACTTCCTGCGCTTAGATTTGGATGTGTGATGAAACATACTTGCATTCTGAGTGTGTTGTTTGACGTAACGGGGTAGGCTTTTGACAAGAACCGGTTTGGCCACGGAAAAAGAATTTTGTATGTATAAACTGCGGAGGCTTTAGCGACCGAGGTATTAGGTTTGGCCATGTTTAGAGGATTACACAAATATTACTTGTGCATCGGCGGAAAACCGCTATTTGATCGACTTTTTTCTGTTTTTTGTACCAACTCTACTCATAATATATTATTCAGTTTCGCAGCATAGGCGTCTAAAATAGTTATTAAAAAGGTCTATCAATATATCTCTGCATTTATCCATGACTGTGGGCCTGATTATTTACCGGTTACCAAAGATACATGTAACCGATGTAACTTTTTCTATTTCCAGCAGCCATCTGGCTGTTTACGCCTTTCTCACTGAAGCTGATTTGTTTTTCACGTCTTTCACCATGAAATGTTGCTCCTGTCTTGTTATTTGTAGTCCCGACATTTTAGTTTAATGTTGACATTTCGTGGTTGTTGTCCCAGTTTCTGCGGTTTTGTCCTGCGTTCCTGAAATCCAACCCCATTAGTTTCAAAAGGCAGCTAAAGCATTTTTTGTTCCAGCAGGCTTATTTTTCTTGACTTACCTGAGGGGAGAGAGCATGTGATAGAAGGAGTGAGAATGTGATGGGAAGGGAGAGAGAGGGGGGTGGGGAGAGGGAGTGTGGGAGAGAGAGGAATGAGTTTTTATTACTTGTAAAGCGCATTGAGCATTTATTGGAAATGCGCTATATAAATGTAATTTATTTATTATTATTATTATTATTATTAGGCCTACGAGGCAAAATGATACCCTCCTCCACCAGCAATGTTAGTGTAATGGTAATCCAAACAATGACAGGAATGGTCACCAAGAGATGTTTATAGTTGGCTTACAGCTGGTAACGAGGGTGATAGTCACAATTATAAAGTAATCCTAATGGTGTGAGGTAGAGAAAATAATAGCAGCTTTTATTGTAAAATGTGTAGAATACTTGACACTGAGACGGCAGCAGGTGATCCCCATAGAATGTCAAGCCTCTGACTCCTTTCCGACAACTTTTGAGAAATCGAGCATTGAAATTTCAGAGCAAAGATTTTTTTTCTTTCTTTTAAGTAATACTTACAAATTGCACATCGAATCCATTTGATACTTTGACACACAACGGAGAAGGCCCGTAGAGGGAATGTAACAATAATGATAATAATGGAGATCATTTATATAGCACCTAATCCAACGAGTTTGCTCTAGGCGCTTTACAGAAAGTCTTGTTCTCTCCATTTGCATCTCTCTCACTCTCTCTTTCTTTATCTCACCCTCTTTCTCATGTATAGTGTGTTACTCAGTTCAGCCAATAAGTGGAGCTAGAACCTTGTCATTCTAAGAGGGGGAGATGTCGATATCAGCTAGTTTTATAATAATGGTGACTTAATGATTTGGTCATTCCAGAGTGGCGATGGTGAACAGCAAAGTCTAGTGAATGTCGTTTTCTGACTACATTTCGTCACGATCATAGCATAATTGCCTACGTCATGTTTTGGTGTTTTTTGGAAATCAGAGAAAACTGTTCACTTCCAAAATAGTGGTGGCTGTTGTTAGGGGAGCGTCGTATATTACCGTGGTCTAGAGGCAAGGTGCTCGCCTCTCATGCCAAAGGTACCGGGTTCAGATCCCGGACGATGCAGGCATGTTGGAATTTTGGGATTTTTCTCATATTTTCCTGTCCCTGATCCCATGGGAGGTAGGATCTAGCACCTAGTCTTCTCGGAAAAAGGAGGAAAAACTAGGAGGGCCCCTGTGCACGTTGTGCACGTTAAAGATACCGTGTGTCACAAATCCCAGACTGGGAGATGTAATAAGTTATGACAGGACAACAATCACGAACAAACAAGTTAACACTTAACAGAACAATCCATCAGACTCACACATTTATTAAACATAATTATACATATAATAGCGCAATTACATATATTATATTATTGAAATGACTGCCGTACAACGGCCTCATTCTCACACACACGCTCCCTCGGATCCACAATCCGGTAGTTACTCCTAAAGGCACTTCGGCCTCAGCCTCTCCCCTCAGGGCCTTAATAGTACATTAATGATTCACTGGCACCGCAGTCTCTCAATATCACCTTCCTATTGTCATACACCTTAGCACTCCCCTAGCACCTCCGCAGGGCAATAACACATTATTATTTCCATAGCCATCAACATGGCAACAACATAA
This sequence comes from Onchidella celtica, assembly GCA_963931925.1. Classification (NCBI taxonomy): domain Eukaryota; kingdom Metazoa; phylum Mollusca; class Gastropoda; order Systellommatophora; family Onchidiidae; genus Onchidella; species Onchidella celtica. The sequence goes on along the minus strand of OZ007576.1, from coordinate 12,729,304 downwards.
TATCAGTTCACTAGCCTATCAACATGGCAACAACATAGTATCTCATTCACTCTATCTACGTCCCTGCCCGTGGCCTGACTGCCACGACTTTATGTGCCTCTACTGTCCTGCACTGACAGCCTCACTTCTGGCCTATGTGTGGCCTCCGGCCCTATGCTGGCCTATCTCCTGTGCTCATCGAGGTGGCTCTGCGGCCCGTCCCCGACACCTACAAGAATAACATTACATTGGTATAATACCCTACCATTTCTATTCACTCCACCTCTCCTTACAATCCATGAAGCGTACACACACTAGTTCACCTTTCACTCACCACACATCTTACGGTAACACACCTCCATCGGAGTACACACTACTCACTCGCGCTACAAATCCATGAACTCACTTTCATCTATCGCTCATGGCGCACATTGCTATATCCAATATCAAGGACTTCCACATTCCTCACATATACTTATTCACATCATGGTAATAGACGAATATAATATAATACATCAATCATAATAATCAATCAACATTCTACATACCAGTCATAACTGGAAAGACTTTCTCCTAGTCTTCTCGACTGCTCCCTTTATGTCTGCCCGATGGGCTATTATTCACAGATCCGCTCCCTAGGACCTTCTAACTTGCAGTGATAGTTATACAGCGCTTTCGCCTCCTTCAGACCCCCCACTCATGACATGCACGACTTTTCTTCCCTGTCTCCGTGCGTTAATTTTACTCTCCTCCTTTCCCCCCGTAATTATTAACTATCGCTCACTCCACTCGTGACATCATCCCCCACCCCAAAAAAATTAATGCAATTAATTTCAAATCGCATCAAGATGACTGTCAACGAGTGAGCCTGAGCAATACCTACATTAAAAATGACCTACCAGTTCCCCTAGTATATAGAATACCGAAATCAGGGGAAAATATGGGGATCAATATGGCCTGCAATATGCATATATGTGTCACATCATGAATAGCTAACTAACCACAATACTTAATACAGAATCAAAAACCATTCAACCTATCAACCATTCTTCATATCATATTTATAATGTCAATATTTTAAAGTCGACTTATTCACACAGATCCTGTCAATGTTCCTGTCCTCAGATGTATAAGCTCCTGAAATCTTGCCCTAGGCTCGACTAAGGTAGTCGGCGATATGATTGCTGGTTCCTGGAATTGGTTGAATAACGAAGGTATACGGCTGCAAAGCCAATGCCCATCTAGACAAGCGTGGGCTGGACGAACGATTCTTCGACAAAAATGTCAGCGGCTTGTGGTCTGTCTGGATACAAAATTCTCGTCCCATGAGATAACGTCCTAGTTTCTGGACGGACCAGACAATGGCAAGACACTCACGCTCTATCACAGAATACTTTCTTTCTCTCTGCAATAACTTCCTACTGACATAACATACAGGATGGAGACATTCGTTCTTCTCCTGTAGAAGACAAGCGCCGACACCAGAGTCCGACGCATCCGTTCTGAGGATAAAATTAGATCGAAAATCGGGTAATATCAGAATGGGTGACGATGATAATGCTGTCACCAAATTATCAAATGATGTCTGACATTCAGACGTCCACTGGACCTTATCGGGTTGTCCCTTCTTAGTAAGGTCAGTAAGAGAAGATGACAAGGAGGAAAAATTTGGAATGAACTTTCTGTAATAATTTAAAATTCCCACTAAGCTTCTGACTTGTTTCTTTGTTTTAGGGATTTGCAACCCTACTAACTTGTCAATTTTTGTTTCTTCAGGTCTCTGAACACCTCTACCCACAATATGTCCTAAGAATACTATCTCTGGACATGCCAAATCCATCTTTGCGGGTTTAGCAGTTAACCCAAAATGACGTAATCGTTGAAAAATTACTGTTAGTGTCTGAATATGATCAGACCATGTCGACGTATGGCATGCTATATCGTCAAAGAATGACACGACATTAGGTATGTCCTTCAACACCAATCTCATTAATCGTGCAAACGTCGCTGGCGCGTTTACCAACCCAAATGGCATGACCTTAAATTGGAATAATCCAATGGGCGTTTGGAACGCCGTGTATTGTTTAGACTCCTCAGTAAGCGGGATTTCCCAATAACCTTTCGTTAAATCTATCTTGGAAAACCACGTGGACCCGGCTAATGAAGCTATTAATTCCTCCTGGAACGGGATAGGCTCCCTATCGCCTACCGTAATAGTGTTCAATCTTCGAAAATCAATACAGAACCGCACCGATCCATCAAGTTTTTTCACGAGGACGATGGGTGATGAATACGGCGATGTTGATGGTTCTATCACATCTAACTTCAACATTGACTCAACTTCCTTTATGACTCTATCTCTCGAAGAAAACGGCAGCGGACAAGGCCCAAGAAATACCGGCTTATCCGAAGTCAACTTTATTTGGTGCTGGATCACCGTAGTGCGACCCGGCAAATCCGTAACAACATCCGGAAATGACGCTAACAGGGTCTCAAGTTCCCTACTCCTTGAACTCGTAAGGTCAGGGTTAATTTTTACGTCCCTGTAACCTTGTGTCGGAGTTAACTCCGGCAATTGAATTTGTAACTCCTCCTGCGCCTCGGTGTCGCTTACGTCACAGTCCAACTGGTCTACGACCCCCGTACAAGCCGTAGAGAAGACAGTCTCCCTTGGTCTTGTCTGTGCACACAGATACTGTGGTCTCTCATGAAATCTCTGTAGCATATTAACATGGAAAACCTTACTCGTTCCATCAATGTGGATAGCGTAATCTACCTTTGAAACAACTCGCTCAATAACATAAGGACCTTTCCATGTCATCAATAACTTATTATGGTCCGTAGGTAACAACAACAGAACCTTGTCTCCTGGCTTAAAAATTCTCAGTTTGGAACCTCTATCTTTATAGTCTTTTGCTCTTTTCGAAGCGATACTAGACGCTTCTTCTGCTATAATGCGCGCTGAAGATAGTCTTTCTCTTAAATCAACAAGGTACCGAACCCTTTTTAAACGGTTCCGAAACCGTGGGGATCTTTTGACGAGGAGCCTGGGGTGAACGACCCTCATGCGTCGTCTTTTGGCACGCACTGCACGTCTTACAATATAAACGTACATCTCTGTATACTGACGGCCAATAAAAATCTTTCAGAATTCTCTGCTTGATTCTAGCACTTCCCATATGATCCGCTAATGGAACATCATGGGCCAGACGCAATACTGTAGCAATTAACGACCGTGGCACGACGACCTGCTTTTGAACGGAAGCCACTGTGACGTACATACGGAACAGAATGCCCCCCTGGACAAAAAAAGAAGATGACCCGTTCTTATATCTCCTCGTTTTCTCGGTTCGCGCTTCCCCAAAGCATGGGTTTAATGATGGGTCCTCCCTTTGTAATTTCGCCAAGCGCTCTGGCGTGATATCTAGGTTGACCGCTGGCGTCGCCAAAGGTCTAATCTTATCTTTATCCGCTACCCCTCGACGTGTTTCGACCGCGGCGCAAAAGTCAATACCTTTTGATTGCGACCATGCTTGCACGTTCTCATCGGAAGGGGAAACGACCCGTGATACATTCCCAATGATGAGCTGGGCGCCTGGAAAACAACCAACGACTGCTTCGACTTCCCCGCTAAGGAAAGGTGTATCTATCATTATTCTTGCCATGGGCAATTTCTCAATGGCCCCCGAAAATTGGATGCACGGGACAGTCTCACCTGTAAGCTGTGAATCCCGAATGCAGTCCCTATGCACTCCCACAACGGTAGATCCTGTATCTCGTAAAACCGAGACCGGTTCGTCCCCAACAAACCCCGGATAAACCCTAAGACCACCTCCTGTATGACATGAATTTATAACGGGGATCTTTCTCCCACAAGGTAAAACACCGGAAGATAATAACTTCTCACAACTGGGACACTTAGAATACTGTCCGCCTCCGTTGTCCGATGTAACACACGCAGCCGCATGATGAAATTTATTTGGGGAACATGGACTGGAGCTACTGTCCACGTTCGCCGCTATCCTACCTGCAGGGCAGTTCACGCTGATGTGATCTGCTCTTCCGCAGTTCCAACACTTCGCGGCCCTACACTCGCGCGAAAAGTGACCCACGCGTCCGCAAGTCCAACACTCCGCTCCCTGTGCTGCTCTAGGCCTGGGTCCCCGTGACCCATCGCCACCGGAACTAGAGTCCCTATGCCGTCGGTTATCGGCAAAGGTTACAATTCGCCCCCGGCCATTACCGCGACCTAGCCCTCCTGCTCGGTCAAACTTACCGGATCCATATGCCGGTGATTGGTGATAGCCCCTACGCTGCCCCTGGGCTTGCCCGCTATAGGCACCACGCTGACGCGACCTGTCCCTAAGGCCTGCCGGCGACCCCTCGACAACGGCGACGTACCCAGCATCTTGGACGTACGCCCTGGCGACTGGTTTGGACGGATGCGCCGTACGGTATGCCTCCGCCAACTTAGACGCCTCCTGCACCGTCGCGGGTTCGTTCTCTTTCAGGAAAGCCACCAGATCTTTGTGGCACGACGCGTACAGCTGGTCACGGATCATTAGGTCTTTCAGTTTAGCGAAATCCGTGCCCACATGCGCCAAGTCTACCCAGTTCGCGAAATACTCCGTTAGTCTCGCGACGAAGGCAGCAAAGTCCTCCCTGGTATCTGCACGTGCCCGCCTAAACTGCTCCCGGAAATATTCCTCGGTACGCGCAAATCGGCGAAGCAGCAAAGCCTTCAGCTTATCGTAGTCTTGCACGTCTTCGCGCTGTAGCTCTTTAAAGTAGGTTAGCGCTCGCCCCTGCAATAGCGATGCCAGGTACGTGGCCCATAATTCCTTATTTTCCCCCCATTGCAATTGTGCGTTCAATTCGAACCTGTAAAGGAAGGCGTCTATGTCGTCCTTCCGGTCGTCGAACGTAGGGAGCTTAATCCTGACACCACCTTTATTGGGTACCTGCCGCTCAACTGTTTCTGTTGGCGCACTCTTTTTGATTTCCAACTCCGCTATTCTTACTCGCGCGTCTGTCTCCCGCTCTTGAGCTTCTATCTCCTTTAACCTTATCTCCTGCTCCCGTTCTTGAGCTTCTATCTCCTTTAACTTAAGCTCCCTCTCCTGAGCCTGTCTCTCCTGTTGCTGATGCAACTCCTTTAACTTAAACTCCCTTTCCTCTTCCTTATCCTTAGCCTCTCTTTCTTGTTGCTGAGCCTTAGCCTCTCTTTCCTCTTCCTTATCCTTTTTTTCCTGTTCTCTATCCTTAGCACGCTCATCGCGCATTTCTGCCTGCTGTTCTTTAATCCAGCCGCGTAGCTCTTCTCCCTCCAGGCCAAGTTCCTTACCCAACTTCATTAGTTGCTGGAGTTCCGCCATTTCACAGATTTATGGTTATGGTATCTATTATGCGAACGACCAACCTGTCGGTATGATCACTAACGATACGACCAGAGACCTGAGATCACACCAGATATAACAATACCCGGTTCAGAATACAATTCAGAAATTTACCTTTACAGCACAATTAATTCTATATCTATAAAATGCATTGCACTATTAATTATAAAAGAAAATAGAAATGACAAGAATGAAGAAATACAGTAGAAGGACCACAAGTACGTCAAGGACAACGAACCAGACTAGGACAAAGCTTCTACAAACAAAAAACTATAATGGAAAAAAAGAATGCAACCTAACTACGCCGATTACACAACAAGGTACGAACAAGAACAGAGTCTGAAAAAAAAGAACGTATTTACAGACAGGTAAGAGAGGGACAAGAGAAACGTCTTCCTAAAACAACGAGGAAGATATCGACGCTACAACTAAACAATATTACAGGTCCCTACAGAACTGGTCACTGTGATGAACGAAGTTCCAAAGTTTACCACACCTTTTTAAAAGGATAAACTAAGTTCAACACAGCAAACCCGCGCCACCGCCCGTATAATCAATTACAACGAAAACAGCAAAAACAGGGAAACAGACAGATGAAAAGACAGCCCTTAATCCAGGGTACAAAATTTTAGACTTTTACTTAACTTTCAATTTTTGAAATTTCGAGCAAACTCCTCCCTTTAATCGGAGCTCTGGCTGCTCGTCTCCTCAGGCTGCACGCACACACACTGTCTCTCTGAAATTTAAGTACACATTAATACATATTCATCAAAATACATGCATCAATACATATTATTATTCATAAATATACATAAATCATATCATGAAATGTCCATTCATCCAACGAACAAGACAGCACAAATACCTACTAACTAACTACAACTAAATATTACGAAAATGGACGAGTCACAATGGACGAGCCCCCAATGTCACAAATCCCAGACTGGGAGATGTAATAAGTTATGACAGGACAACAATCACGAACAAACAAGTTAACACTTAACAGAACAATCCATCAGACTCACACATTTATTAAACATAATTATACATATAATAGCGCAATTACATATATTATATTATTGAAATGACTGCCGTACAACGGCCTCATTCTCACACACACGCTCCCTCGGATCCACAATCCGGTAGTTACTCCTAAAGGCACTTCGGCCTCAGCCTCTCCCCTCAGGGCCTTAATAGTACATTAATGATTCACTGGCACCGCAGTCTCTCAATATCACCTTCCTATTGTCATACACCTTAGCACTCCCCTAGCACCTCCGCAGGGCAATAACACATTATTATTTCCATAGCCATCAACATGGCAACAACATAATATCAGTTCACTAGCCTATCAACATGGCAACAACATAGTATCTCATTCACTCTATCTACGTCCCTGCCCGTGGCCTGACTGCCACGACTTTATGTGCCTCTACTGTCCTGCACTGACAGCCTCACTTCTGGCCTATGTGTGGCCTCCGGCCCTATGCTGGCCTATCTCCTGTGCTCATCGAGGTGGCTCTGCGGCCCGTCCCCGACACCTACAAGAATAACATTACATTGGTATAATACCCTACCATTTCTATTCACTCCACCTCTCCTTACAATCCATGAAGCGTACACACACTAGTTCACCTTTCACTCACCACACATCTTACGGTAACACACCTCCATCGGAGTACACACTACTCACTCGCGCTACAAATCCATGAACTCACTTTCATCTATCGCTCATGGCGCACATTGCTATATCCAATATCAAGGACTTCCACATTCCTCACATATACTTATTCACATCATGGTAATAGACGAATATAATATAATACATCAATCATAATAATCAATCAACATTCTACATACCAGTCATAACTGGAAAGACTTTCTCCTAGTCTTCTCGACTGCTCCCTTTATGTCTGCCCGATGGGCTATTATTCACAGATCCGCTCCCTAGGACCTTCTAACTTGCAGTGATAGTTATACAGCGCTTTCGCCTCCTTCAGACCCCCCACTCATGACATGCACGACTTTTCTTCCCTGTCTCCGTGCGTTAATTTTACTCTCCTCCTTTCCCCCCGTAATTATTAACTATCGCTCACTCCACTCGTGACACCGTGACAGTTGGAAATTGAAAAGAGCAAGCCCAACAGGCCGCTGCCCGGGCAAAATTTAAAAAAAAAATCCGCCGACTGGCGCTGCACTGTGACGACGACATGGCTGCTCCAGTTGTAACTGGGCTGCAATGACACAAAGGCAAATTTCCCAAATGGAATTAGAGAAGTATACAAAATATTCTTTTTAAATTTACATAGAAAGCTGTAGCTGTACAGTGAACACAAGTCAATATTTTCTCTATTTGGCTTTGTCATTAGTCTGCGCTGCCATGACAACAGCCTTAATGGTGGTTTAAGGTGGAAGTCTGGCATTTTCAAAATGTTTATTTTCATCTTAATCATTTCAGCGCCATATTTCATTATGGTATGTTATCACTGTTAACATTCATTTATTTTTTTTTTTGCACTACTTTTCTTCTTTTTTTTGTCACATCATCATTATTTTCTTCCTAATATCCTTTTTTTCAATTTAAATTCCTCTTTATTTCATTTTCAAAAATCTTAAAGGCAAAAATATTGTTTTTATTCTTAATAATTAGTAGAAAACAAGATTTGGGGGAAAACCCAGGTGGTGGAACCTAGGTCAGCCATCAAATAGAGTGGTGAGTGGAGAAGGTGAGGCAAACGACTGGCCATGAGTAAAGCCCAGACTACTTTTATCAACTGTCTAGTACGAAATGCAATGTTTGTCTCACTTAAGAGCAAAGTTAAGGTCACAGAACTTAGGAATTTTTGGAAAAATTGGTGAAGCCTATAAGTCACCGTCTGTCTCGTATCTCTTTCGTTGCCAATACTCTGTCTACCTTAAGGACATGCAGCACACTATAGGTAGAATGCGCATGACGTCACAGACTTTTTGTTTTGGACTTCCGCCAAACAAGATGGCCGGTGGATCAGCTGATGAGTGTAACTTCGAGATGTGTCTAAGCAGTTAAAATGCCTGCTGGTCGCATTGCAGTTGACTGTTGTGACAGGGGTGGAAAGGATGTATCCAAACTGGTCCGATTCCCTACCATCCGTGTAAACAAGAGGAAGGAAGTGAAAGAATTGACCGACGTCTCCCATGTGCGTATACACACGTGTCATTGTTTACAGTAGTGAACTCGCCGCCGATTGGTTCGCGACGCCTTAAGTGGGTCCGGACAGACAAGATGGTGGATATGCGCATTCTACCTAGATATCACGCCTTCAGATATGTATGAGGTGGTAAAAAATTTACCCTGTTCACACTTCAGACTTCGAGAGGAGGGAAACTGGAATGAATTGGTCGGTTTTGTAATAAAATTGTTTACTGTCCCCTTTCGTAACAAGTGCTAAGGTAAATTTTTCCCCTCGGCGGACACTTATTTCCATAACTACAAAGTCGGCGTACATTAATTTCACGGCCCTATAATGACATTAATCTAAGCTTTGTTCATTGCTAGCACAATTTCCCCAAACAAATTTTCCATAAAAACAAGTGGCTGTTGTTATTTGTACGTACTTACCCCAAGCCTTTTGCGCTTGGGGCGCATACGTATACCTATCACTGACCCCGTATAACCCTGCCCCTTACCCGTTCAACCCCCCCCCCCCCCAAAAAAAACAGGAGGAAAAACATAAAGAAAATCTGGAAGAATAATTATTTAAGCGTTAGGAGTATTTCGCGAGGAGCTCTCTAGCTCTGGAGTCACGAAAGGCTTTAAATATACGTACCCCTAGTGAAAAAAAGAAAGTTGGGGGACGTACGTACAAGTAACACCAATCAAAACAAAGACCTCCAACCTAGTACAATTTCCCAGGGATACTATACCAAGTGTCTCGCAGTATACTTTGTCGAAGGTGAAATTCTGTTGTTCTTTGTTGTTGTTTTTTTTTGTTACAGCACAGAAGGTTACTTGTCAATAATAATGCCGAGAAAGCTCTGACCAATCTGAAAAAAAAAAAGCATAAAAATCATTCCCCCCACAGAACTCGGCGTATATAAAAACGACTTTTTAATTTTCATGAGTCGTCAGTGTAAGTCGTGTTACCGCGAAATTAACTTCTCCTCACTCAGCACCACTGAGAAAGAATTACATTCTACTGGAACACACGTTCTACTGGAACGCGCGTTCTACTGTTTATCTCCAATTTATTCCGGGTTTAAATTCTGTGGTTTGTTACACTTTAAAAAAAAATTCAGATGTTTCTCTGCGTATGTGCTTGTGTGTGTGTGTGTGTCTGTGCTGTGTTTGTATAATAATGTGTGTATGTATGTATATATGTGTGTATCTGTGTCTGGTGTTGTTAAGGTCATCATCATACCTGATGGACGAACTATTATTATCTGTGTCTGTGTTTGTATAATAATATGTGTGTGTATATATGTATATGTGTGTATCTGTGCTGTGTTTGTATAATAATATGTGTGTGTATGTATGTATATGTGTGTATCTGTGCTGTGTTTGTATAATAATATGTGTGTATGTATGTATATGTGTGTATCTGTCAAGAGCAGGTTAAGTTAAAAATGCCGTGCTAGGTCACGAAGTTAGTGTGTTAATTTTTTACGATCTTGTTGATTATGGCCAGCGTAATTTGTCCTTGAGCTGTTCTCGTGGGCAGTTTGTTTTGTAACACTTTTTTCTTATAGATGGAAAGAAAGTGGGGCGAGATAGAATAAATGTATAGCTAGGAATGACAGAGCAGTTCTCGACCCCGTGATAAGCAGTAGTATGCAAATAAATTATAATATAGGTAAAAGGGCTAACCAATGAAGGTTAGCGGAAGAATCGCGATACAGCGCAGACCCTACGGTCCGTGCTACTTTCGTCACTTCATGCAGAATCTTCCGTCTGTGAGGGGTCAGTGTAGCCCTGCTTGATGGGTCCAGGCCAAGGGCGCCTAGGTCCAGGCATTACTAACAACATGACCAGACGAGGGTCTCGTCATTTTCCATAGGCCATATTGAATTGAACCACGCTATCCTATAATGTTTCTGGCCCTAGGCCAGAACAATTGTAAGTTGAAATGGACCAAGCTCGTGATGATTGACATGTTCAGATAGAAGACTGAGGAATCCACCCACGTGGATGCAGCACACATAACCTCATCTAGAGCTGCAGATTAGTGTAGTTTTTGTACGAACACATAATTGGAAATTGTATTTGAATTGTCTGGGTGAGGCTGGGAGTTACCAGCCCACCCTTGATTTACACTTAACTGTGCCGACGTCGCTTCGACGGGCAAGACCTGGATCTTAAAATATAGATCTACAGGAATTATTAGTTAGATAATTTAACGAACATAGAAGCTGAATGATGTTAGAGGAACCCTAGAGCTAGAGTGGTAGTGACGCATTATTGATTATGGTGATGCTGTTGATGTTAATCTTTATTAATTAATTAGATCTAGATTCTAGTCGAAATTGTTAGTGTCTTTATTATAAATAAATGTGACCCTGCAGGTCTGATGAAGAAACTTTAATCAGATTGTCTTTTAGTATTTGGAATGGTATGAAAGTTAGGTCTTAGATTAGATAACATACAAAATATATAAAACCCTCGATAAAATGCAGTCGAACCCTAAGTAGACGGATTCCCCCCGAACTCCGTAACACTAGAGGGGACGCGTTCCGTCCGACCTCATAACAGTATCTGTGTCTGTGTTTGTATAATAATATGTGTGTGTATGTATGTATATGTGTGTATCTGTGTCTGTGTTTGTATAATATGTGTGTGTATGTATGTATATGTGTGTATCTGTGTCTGTGTTTGTATAATAATATGTGTGTGTATGTATGTATATGTGTGTATCTGTGTCTGTTTGTATAATATGTGTGTGTATGTATGTATATGTGTGTATCTGTGTCTGTGTTTGTATAATAATATGTGTGTGTGTGTATGTATATGTGTGTATCTGTGTCTGTGTTTGTATAATAATATGTGAGTGTATGTATGTATATGTGTGTATCTGTGTCTGTGTTTGTATAATAATATGTGTGTGTGTGTGTGCATTATATCCGTGCGAGTGTTAACATTTACAAGCCAACACACGGGGATGTACTGTAGGGGTGTGGCCGTTATCATGAAGTACGGAAATATGAAATCAATGGAAACTGCCAGTGATCAGCAAAGAGTTAATGGTGGTATTGACATTAATTAGCAAAATTTAATGCAGTGGTTGAGGTAAGAGTTAAGTAGAACTTGTAATTCAATAATCCAACAAACAACGGATCGATTGGCAAGGGCCCACGTAATATTGTGGCTAATCTATTATATATTTCAGTAACTTGCAACCTTTGGCATGACTAACTGACCAAACTATACACTCTTCAGGCCTTAAATTTGGCAGGAAGGTGGCAATTGAGATCAGGAAGATGATGGCTATAATTAAAAGTTGTTTACTTCAAGCATGTATTTCTAAAAAATCTATCTAACATCTGTATTTTTGCATGTTTGTTTCGTAACATTATATAGTACCGTGCATGCCATAAAAAGTAACTGTATCAAGCGTTAAGTATGGTGCGTAATGTTCTGGTGCGCATGAGTTCTGAAGCAAGATAAGATAAGATAAGATAAGATAAATTTTATTCGTCCTTGTACAAGGAAATTGTTTTGATCATTGAATACATAACAATACAGTTACAGAAGCAGAAAGTATGATACATAGCGCGCACACACACATATATACACACACACTGATAAATTAACTAAATTAACAAAATTAACAGTGCACACAATATGCTTCCCTAACTAAAACACATTGACCTGACACGCAGGACACAATTCAACTGTGCACAGATTACGATCAAGATGACGACATTATTGTAACATCCTAGTTGATGATGGAATAAACGATTTAAAGTAGCGCTCAGTTTTAGTTTTCTTTGACAACAGCCTTAAACTTCTTACAGATCTTATATATTCCTTGTTCAGGGGATGTTGGGGGTCATTTATAATAATATTAGCTTTTTTAATACAAGCACCAGTGTACAGCTCATCAAAATATGGCAGATCACAGATACAAATTTTGGATGCTTTTTTAATTAAATTATTGATCTTATTTTTATCTTTTTGTAAGATGTTTCCTCCCCAACAGACAACTCCATACATCAAAACGCTCTGAATAGCCATGGTGTAAAATATTTTCAGAATGCTTTTGCTAACTTTTAAAAAGCGGAGCTTTCTGAGGAAATACATGCGCTGGTTGGCTTTCTTGTATACATATGTTACATGCGCATGCCAGTTAAGCAATGAATCAATAGTAATGCCAAGATATTTGGCCTCTGTGACAATTTCAACCTCTTCATTGTTGATAGTAAGAGGGCAAACAGGATCGTTGTTATTTTTCCTAAAGTCAAAAACAAGCTCTTTTGTTTTCTTAACATTCAGTAGAAGATAGTTGTTATTACACCAACAGTGAAAGGATTGTACAATGTTAGAATATTCGTGGCCAGAGTTAGGTAAAAGGCCTAAAATAGCAGAGTCGTCGGCAAATTTAAGAAGGTAAACGTTGTTGTGTGTCACAGTGAAATCATTTGTATACAATGTATACAAGGCAGGTGACAGCACGCAGCCTTGTGGCGCTCCTGTGTTTGTTGTGAGTAATTTGGAAAATGTGTTGTTTATATCCACAAACTGGCTTCTCTGTGTTAGAAATTCGAAGATCCAGCTCTTTAAAAAAGAACTCACGTGTAGGTTGGTAAGCTTTTGAAACATTAAGTGCGGTTGTATGGTGTTAAACGCAGACGAAAAATCGACTAGGAGCACACGAACACAGGTTTTACCAGTGTCTAAATGACTGTAGATGTTATGCAATAAAAACAATAAGGCGTCTTCTGTGTTCCTGTTTTCTTTGTATGCAAATTGCAAAGGATCGAGATTTTGTTTGACCTCCTTCGTTAGTTCAGTTAAAACAATTTTTCAAAGCATTCAAAGATAATGGAAGTTAATGCAACTGGGCGAAGGTCGTTCATTTCAGATATTTTTGGTTTTTTGGGGACAGGTAAGATTTTTGACAATCTCCAAATGTTTGGTATGTAATGGTTTTGAAAGGATTTGTTGAAGATGAAAGTAAAAATTGTTGCTAGTTGTTCAGCACATGTTCTCACTACTTTGCTTCCAATGTTATCTGGTCCAGATGCCTTTCTTTCCTTAACAGATTTAAATTGTTTCACAACAGCATCATAATCAAAACAAATATTACATTGATCATTATCAAAATCAAAACTGTCTCTTATTTCCTGGTGTTGGTTGGAGAAATCGTGTTTGTCAAAGCGACAGTAGAACTGATTCAATTCATTGGCAAATTCGCTTTCATTCACAACATTCACTTTATTCTTCATACAATCGTACCCCGTAACCTGTTTCATTTCCTTCCACACAGATGACATGTCATTTGATTTAAAACTTGCTTCAATTTTATCTTAGTATTCTTTTTTACACACTTTGATTCTCTTTTTAATTTTTTTGTTTACTTTAGAGAGGTCGCTTTTACTATAGTTTTTTCGGAGTCTTTTTTTGTCAACAATAGCTTCAAGGCATTCATTTGTTAACCATGGTTTACTATTTGGATACACACACACACTTTTCTGAGGTATAATTAGATCTTCACAAAACTGGATGTAGGAGTTAACAGTAAGAACAAAGTCGTCTAAATTAGTACATGTGTTTGTAAAAATGTCCCAATCCGTGCAGTCAAAACAGGCTTGAAGTTGGTCGCAGGCCTCGTCTGTCCATGTTTTTATTACTTTGGTGTCTGCTTTATAAGTTCTTAACACAGGTCGATACTTTGGTTGCATAGATATCATAAGATGGTCTGAGTTCCCCAGTGGTGGTAGAGGGAAAGAACGATAGGCGCCAGTGATATTACAATAAAATAAGTCCAGAGTGTTCTCGTCTCTAGTAGGAATGGTGACATATTGGGTGTAGTGCGGGATGTTGTCCATGGTTGCATGATTAAAATCTCCTTGTATGATGTGAACAGCGTCTGGCCATTTTGATTCCTGTGTATTTATGATGTTATGAAGGGTTGTTGCAGCGGTGGTCTTGTTAGCATCTGGTGGTATGTAGACGGTGCTGAAAACCACATTTGTAAACTCACGAGGTAGATAGTATGGACGAACGTTTACAGTAAGAACCTCAATATCAGGTGTGCAGATGTTGTTTACAATAGTGATGTTGTTGGCATGGGCCCAGCGTTGGTTGATGTAAATGCAAACACCCCCGCCTTTAGATTTTAATGATGCCTCTGTCCTGTCCTCTCGATATAAAATGAAACCATCTATACTTGTCTCGTCGTTGGTGTTGTTAGAGTCGAACCAGGTCTCAGTGAATGCAATAGCCGAGGCATCTCGGTAGTCGTGGCACCATTTCGTACAACATTGTAATTCATCTAGTTTGTTACTCAGCGTGCGACAGTTACCAAATAAAACAGCAGGAAGAAATGGTCTTGATTTTCTTCTCTTGTTTCTCACTTTTATGCCGCCTCTTCTACCTCTTTTCCTTTGTTTTTGATCAGGAAAAGAGTACCTAGTGTGTGCACAGTCTTGTTGACAGTGAATGTTGAGTGACTTTAACATGGCCGCCGTGTAATGGATGCTAGCGGGCTCGATAATGGCTTGATTTTCGCCTGTGGCTTCTACAAAGGGCGAAATAATAACAAATAGGATGCACAAACCGATGATGGAACACTTCATGTGTATGGTGGAAAACTTTCAGCGGTGTGCTATTATCCAAGACAAGGGAAAACACATAAAAATTCACAGACAACAATGATCGTGTCGCCATGTAGTTTATTACTTTTATTATATGAGAGAGAGAGAGGGGGGGGGGGCACATGATTGTTTATTACGGGCAATGCCCGGTAGGTCATCTAGTCATTCATAACTGATAAAAGTATTAACTTTTCACAGACAAATTCTGTCGAGGTGGTGGAGATGACATGTGGGATAGTCCAAGAGAAAGCATTTGTGGCTGCTTCAACTACCCGTGTGTTTGTAGGCGTGGTAAAAAAAATGTTCCTATTTTCAGAGTATGAAACATTTTGTTTACTCTGTAGGCCTATGCAATGCAGCCATTGTGGCTCCAGATGCGTTAACTTTTGCATTGTTATCTCTGATTAGTCTGAATGCATTCCCTCTGTTGGATAAAATTGCCAGTGCAGAACAACAACAACAACAACCTAAAAAGCCTGTGTAGCTTTGTTTAGCGTTCAGCTTTGTCTGTACTGCGTAATTCAGTTTGTGAAAAGGCTTTTGTTACTTGTACGTGGGTGTCCCGTGTGTTTTGTGCTAGGTGCACGTATTTCAAAAGCCTTTTGTGACTACAGAGCTAGAGAGCTCCTCCCGAAATAGCCTTGACAACAGCCTTAATTATTTATTCTTTCAGATTTTCTTTTTGTTTTCCTCCTGTTTTTTTTTTCTGTTTTTTTTTTCTGTTGTTGTTGTTGAAAGAGTTAAGGGCAGGATTAGGGATTCGATAAGATTTAGAGTTGAGGGTAAGGACGGGTTAAGGTACGCATACGTACGCGCCCTCAGTGCAAAACACTTGGGGTACGTAGGTACAAGTCACAACGATTTTGTGAAAAATGTTTCGTTGGTAATAAAACTACCACTCCTTCTTTCTTGCCTGAATCTCTCTCCTTCATGCGGGCTGCTGGCCTTTTCGCCCCCCCCCCCCCCCCTCCTGTGGTTACGACATTTCAGATGGTTCAAGTTAGCAGTCTGCAAATCCTGTCCCCGCACCCTCAGAGAGGATACGACAACAACACAGGAATACAAAAATAATGTTAAGCTTTCCACCAACAGTCCCCTACTGGAATCTAGCCAGTTGGTGAACTGATAGATGTGCTAGTGTAGTGTGCTATATAAAGATGAGTTTGTAACGTATCAAACCAGATCTCTTTTATGATCGTAAATCTGGCCCAGTCGCTGTCTTTTTTTGTTTTATTTTTATGGCTTTGCCCTACCCCTGACTGTCCTCTTCTGGTCTATTTGGTCCTCCGCAGTTTATTTTTCAATACATTGTCTTTAAACTAGTTGCGCACTTAAATCATCTTGGTCCAATAGAAAAATAAATTCATAAATACCGATATCAGATGGGGTCCACTGCTCCCTTGTGCCAAATACCTGAGCAAAGGCAGAATCAGCGTTATTTCATGGTAGGCAAGAACAGAGGAGTGGGGGAAGGAGAGGGGGGTACCCCGAGCGCGGGAGACCAGTTCAGTTGTGATGTTGACAGTAATACAGTGAGTTCTTAATACCGGGCCATTTTACACCATATCGTTTACAGTGGCCAGGTGGGCAAACCTTTATCCGATAATCCGCTATGGACATTGTGGAAGTCAGTAACCTTGGTAGACTTACCTCTGTTAACTCTACATCTCACATATTGTATGGTTTGTTGTACGTTGTATGGTAGGTTGCATGGTTTATTTAAGATGATGTAATTTTTTTAAAAAGTCGAGATCAGCCTTTCTATTGCCTGCCATTGTCCATACGGAAAGATCGCCCGGCTATGACCTGTAAGTGAGAAAGTGCTACCCTCGCTGACATCCTTAGAGACAGGGCTGGATTAACCGTTAAGCAAAATAAGCATGTGCTTAGGGCATCAAGAGAAAGGGGGGGGGGGCACTACAGAAATTTTTCATTTGCCGGATTTACCAGCAAAACTACAAATGGCGAATACTTTACAATTAAAAAAAAGGGGGAAAACTTTTCAATTAAAAACATGAAGTGGAAGTATTAAAAAATAAACATGATTTCCATCTTGTTATAAGTTCGTTTCATTTCGAAAAATAGAATTTTATTCTTACGGTTCATTTTGGTTTATATTTTGATTTATATAATATAATATTAGCTGAGGTCCCCGGCCCTGCCCGGGATAAATTGGTTTGAATATTGGTTTCAGTTCCGGGTGGTTATTATGGACCTGCTTCATCTTGCCTGTTCCTATTTGTTTATTTTATTTTTGTTTGTTTGTTTTTAAATAAGTCTTACTGCTCTGCCTTTGTGAGTTGACACCCTGCGCATCCCGTACAATAGCATGATTTGCGCACGGGTTAGTGTGTTTGATAGTGAACACATGGCAGGAAGTGATAACGAAACCTTAAAATGGCGAACCATGACTCGAAATAGATCTAAATGATGGCGAAACAATAAATTTCCAATAAAAAAAACTGCACCGATTTGAGACTTCTGTTAAAAAACTGTGCAGCCTTACATCCATTCTGATGTACCATATAAATTTGAGGTCTGAGTGTTGAGTGGTTCAGAAGCCTTTTGCAACGAAAAATCTCAAGTCCACAAATATATATAGTATAGAAGATAGTATAGGTACAATATATGGGGGGCACTAAAACCTTTTAAGGGCTTAGGGACTCCAAAGGTCTTAATCCGACCATGCTTAGAGAGCCCATCATACTGGCAGTTATTAATATTCCCTTTTATCACAGTGCTCTTTGGGGTGGAAACAACACGCTATTATAATTATTCTAGTCCCAGCCTTGAGGTTCAGCAAAATTAGGTCTTCCGAAAACGAAATAATACATGTAAAAGTTCACTGTGTGAATTGCGAGGCAATCCGCTCCCCCCTCCCCCCTTTCCCAACACAAAAACAATAAAACAACTCCAGTTCGATAGCCTAGCCGTCCACCTAACTCAAGTTTACTAGAGGCTTGACGCAAGCCCAAAGATCCGTCTCTGACTAGAGGAATTACATTGAAGTAAGCGCCCATTGAGGACGGGACATAATAACCAGTGAGGTGTGTGTGTGGGGGGGGGGGGGAACCGACGGCTAGTCAAGGCTTCTTTCACCGTCACAGTAGCGCAAGCAGGCCTGGCCCGCACCGGTGGCATTTTATGTCCTGTAACCCGCGTGCTTGTGGCAATAAGCTACCTCCTACTAGCGACAGACGGACTTAACCGCTTTTCTCTGTTCCCCGTAACTGTTTGGGACAAATGGCAATTGAACACATGTGAAAATAAAATCTTCTTATTTCAAATTGAGCATTAAAAATCTAGCACCGGGACCAGTTTTTGGATCACTACATTCAGAAAATCGGATCTGAGAGATTTTTCGGTGGCACAATCATTAGTTCGAGCACAAAACTGATGAACTAATGTTCACGTGGTCTGCTTTTCAGTGAGCTGTTGTGAAATTCCTCGCCTGGGATGTGAAATACATACGTTCACATTTGGTGTGACAAAAAGTAAGTAAATATAGGCTGGTAAACGGAAATAAATTCCGTGGTAGCAGTGGACAGTAGACAAACAGTGAAATATCTACTATATAGCCGTTAAGTTTATCTGTAGTTTTGTCTTCAATACAGTGTCCTAAAAGCACTGTCATTCATCATTTGCTTAACGGAACGTGGTCCAGGTGTCCATATGTTCATACTTCATGTATGCCTGCTATTGCGTTTATTTAGTTGTGATTTTATGCTTATGTAATGTTGCGTAAGATTATGTCATTGAGTGCCATGTATCGCGGCTATAGAGCAAAATTGTTGTATCTCCAGGTTTATGTGGGGTTCATAATGGCAATACTGTAATAATAACAAACTGCTTCTTGCAATTTTTTTCGTTATTCCGCTATCTTTAACCAGTTCCATGTTACAGAGAAGCAGTATTGTTGTATCTCCCTTAAAAATGAGATCATTGAGAGCAATATTGTGGTATTTCCCAGTAAGCTACCATTATTCATAAACCTGGAGATACAACAATTTTGCTCTATCCCGCGGTATGTGCTTCAACGCTCTGTGAAAGAGAATTTCCTTCATGCGACAAGAAAATGATTCCGATCTCATCTTATATTTCTAAAATATCAGTTTACACCAGAAACAGAGGAGTGACAAGCCGAATAGGCAGAGTAAAATATTGGCAAAAATACACAGTTTACAACAGCTTGAGTAGTCAATTCATTTTAGTGAATTAAGATGTTTCAAACTCTGATAGCTACCCTTGAAAATCACCAAAACATCTAAACACTGAGCATAGTAATACTTACTACAGTTGATAATAATATTACTATTATTATACTTCGCAAATTTTCTAAACTTTGTTTTTGACAATAATATAGCAAGTTTCGGTAGGCACTCTCTCACGGGCATGATGTGACATGATTGTGACAACTCACTCTTTCATTTAAATAAAGTGAAAAAAAACCAAAACCAACAACAAACAAACTATTCTCTTACTGTTGTCTTTTCTCTCATAAGACCGAAGAGAGTTGCTTGTGTGAGATAACGACAGACAGGTAAAACGTCAGTGGGCTGTGGAAGATAAGATTAATGTGTCCACCTGTTCACACATTAGAATGTAATTTACAATCAACACTTGTAGTGCGGGGAGAAGTTCTTTACTCAGTGAGTGCGTAATTGTTTCTACATCATGGATTACATGTTCTTCCTTCCCGGTGTTATATATTAGAGTGACATCTGTTTTTCAGTCACATGTCATCAAAATTGATTTCTGTGGATGAAAATTGTCAGTCGACAGCCAACCCCTTCTCTTGCGACGTTTGTTTGCCATTATACAGTTTCTGTTCAACCTGACCACCTCATGTTCATAAGTGTCTTGTGGATTTTGTCCTGAGATATGAATTAAATTTTCATAGGCGGCATTGATTTACTGTTGAGATCAAGAAAGTGTGTGAGGAGGAAAAAAAAAGGGCGGGTGGGGGGGGGGGGGATTAACTATTAAGATATGAAACTTAATCGATTTATATGTATCAGATTTCAGAGACAAAACTGTCTGTCAATACTCTTTTCATTCCTTATCTGCCAGCAGAAAATATTACGAACGAGTTCCTTTGACACATTGGTCTATTCATCCATAGCCATTCACCTAGACACGTTGCACAACCAAATATAATGGTGCAATAAAAAGCACATTCAAAGGAAGCTAAACCGAAATAACTTCAAACAGTTACGAAGGTAAATAAGTCAACTGTATTGGCAGGAGATCAATGACCCCGCCTATAGAGTTCATGTTATTTATATGCTTTCAATTATCGACCCATTATGAAGATACGTCAACTTTAATTTATAAAAAAAAAGTACGTGTAATTAAAAAGTTTATTCTCATTTATTTTGTAATGTCTCTGGGACTTTCCCGATGCTATTTTATGCGTGTACTTCTTTTTGTTGCTAAATCAAATTTTTTTTTTTTTTTTAAATGTTTGTGGGACTGTCCCGGTGTTATTTTGTACTTCCTTTTGTAAGCAACATTCATAGGCGACTTTCTGATCTGATCTTTGTGACTCTCAAAAGGTGAAGAACACCAACTGGAATAATATAATTATAACGAATTAAACTGTCTCGCAACTGTCTGCGGCCAAATTCTGGACCTGACATGACAAGTCCGTGACAGGTTCATGTATATTATATCGTGTGTGTAGAAATATAACAATTTCATAACGAAAAGTATTCGATGTAGGATTTTTCCGTTCAATCCATTTACTTCTTTGTTTATAACAGAATATTTTACGTACCGAAAAGGACACAGGTCGACGCGGACAAAAAAGTTTGTTTGAGTTGTGTGTACAACAAGATTATTAAGCATGTTACAGATGTGAACCAAGTTGTGTTTATAATTAGCAGCAAACTCAGAAATTTCTCGGATCGGAAATTACATACTCTTTCTGTGTTCTTTCTTAATTTGTTTTCTTAAAGTCGAGAATGTAATTCTGCTTTCAAGGAGAATTTGACTTCAAGATTAGCAAATTACCATGGATGGGACCACCCAATAAAAGCAACATAAACCATGAGAATGTTTCAGCAACAATGAACTGCCATTGTAACCTATAGATGTGTCCAGTATTTATTCATACTAACGTTGCCATTTTGATGTATGTTACAGAATTGATCAAGATTAGCTGTTGGCCACTGGGATTAATACTACAACCTTCACCGAGAAGTGTGCCAAGGGTCATTCCGAGGTAAAAGGACTTTTCTGCATGGGTTACTAAAAAAGGTGTTCCCGATTCTTCATCGGATTACTGTGACATTTCAAAGCCAGCCTAAGAGAGCCAACACTGCCATGTCTTTTTTCCCGGGCAAAGCCAAAGACCAGGACCCATTCACCAAGAAATCCCAGTTTTACGTGGAATTTCTAGGATGGATGGAATGCAGGGGGCTAAGGGGTCAGAGATATACAGACCCAGTTATCAGAGAGTTAAGACGACGCCAAAAGAAGATGGACAGACCTCCGAAACTAACCATTCAGGTGAGATAAGATAAGATAAGATAAAATATAACTTTATTATCATGTTGCCAGGAAATTTGTTGTCACAGCATCAGTAACAGCTCAATAGTAAATACGATATCTAAGACCTACAGGTCTTTAACGCATACCGCACACACGCACATTGCTCACACAACATTATTCACACGCACTCACTGTTTGGACATTGGATGGAAGATTTGAATTAACTGATATATGGATTACATTAATTGTGACTGGGAGAGGAGAAGAATATACAAACCTCTTTCTCTCTGAAATTTCAGAATGTGCCTAAAATAGTAATAATATATAAGGACATCCAGAATTTTGCGAGATGGTGTTGTCTCTCTATTCTAAACAAGTTAGAATGCATGGATTTCGTACGGTGCCAGTTCATGTCAACTGTTAAGTGAAGATTAGTCGTTTCCAGTGATTGATATCTGTGACCATCCTGGAACTTCAGTACAGAGGTGCTTCAGGAAGATCTAAACAATCAACTTTTGCGACATCATGAATATTTTTCGTTGAGATTGATTATCCTTTTTGGCAAAAGAAAAAACAAAGAGCAAATTTTTAATTTCTCAGGAATGCATGCGATTGTTGAGCCCAGTCGACTGGTTTAGGGAGTTTGACAACGTAGGTGAGATGAAAGGGCAATGGAAGTGGAAGTGTTTGTATTGACTTATGATTACCGTTTGGCAACTACAGTAAAAAACCTGGCATGAATTAATTCAACAACGCCATAATACAGTTGCCTGGACTGTCCGTGTGAACTTTCAAAACGGCCTTTGCTGTGCTGAAGTACGGTAATAATTTTAGGAACTCACTGGCAATATTTCCAAATTGATCCTGGCAATAGGCCCATTGCGCATATCGGTCATTTTTGATGTAAGGACCGACGCATCACCATGGCGGTTGTAGCACTGGTTTTGATTCCTTAGCTGATTTGCACTGCGAGCACTTCAGGCATCGCGAACCAACCGGCGGCAAGCTAAAAGTAGTTCACTACAGTAAACAATGGCACGCTTGTACATGCACATGGGAGACGTTCGGTCAGTCCTTTCACTTCTTTTCTATTGTTTACATGGATGGTAGGGAATCTGACCAGCTTGGATCCGTCTTTTCCACCCCTGACATAACAGTCAACTGCAATGCAACCAGCAGGCATTTTAACCGCTTAGACATATCTGGAAGTTAAGGTCGAGACAGAGTAGACCCACACTCACAATTCACACTACTTCCACATTTTATGTGGTTGAACCGTGAAATGAATTTCATGTGAAATCTCAAGCAGAGTGAGTTCACAAGCCGTTCTCACTGGCCCGTCTCGAGACTCGTATCTGGCACGGCTGATTTCCGTTCAAGATGCCGTCAACAGTTGTCGGTGTTTCTTGTTTGAGACTCATCATGCTTTATTGGCTCAAATACAGACACTCGTTCAAGTCATTTGAATTTTATTAAACATACCCTTCTTGTCCAAGTTCCAGAGCGATTTCTGTCCATTGGTTTGGAACGAATATTTGGTTGGAATATTCATTGGATGTTTTGTCATATATAAAGCTAGACGCTTTTCTGCGGCCGCAATCATTGCTTCATCCATGTTGATTTTCAGGCACAATACACACTCACTGGTATCACACTGAATTTGAAAAGAACAACACACGTGTCGACCGACCACGCCCCCCCTCCCCCGGTCGTCATTGCGTCATCCTTCCCGGATGAACCGAGGACGAAATTTAGTGCAGCTGTAAAAATGTAATCACGGTCCGTCCCTGTGTGGAAGATGAGGAGACACCGTGAACTTTCAAACGGTTGTTTGTAGGCTGCACTCCGCTCGCTTACAACGGTTTAAGTTTTTGTGCAACCGGTGAGGAAGCAGTGTGAAGTTGTACGAAATGTGAGTTCACTCTGTCTCGACCCTTACACTCATCAGTTGATCCACCAGCCATCTTGGGTATCGGAAGAACAAAACAAAAACACTCTGTGACGTCATTCGCAATGGGCCTATACTAACTGTCCCGGTGTTTTTTATAACAAATTCATTAGTGTAACAACGTTGTTATGGGCACGCAGACTAATTACAAGGCCAAATAGACAAAATATTGAGTTGTGTCCGTCGTTCAGCAATGGCTTATAATGTAAATACTATTCGTCCCAAACAACAGCCCCTAGTGTTAGCGATCGAAGTTTCTAAGGACCAGTATTTCACAGTCACTGAATATCCTCGACCTCTGTGACGAACGATGAAAGACTGTGTTCCCAGAAACTTTTATACTCATCGTTTTGTATATATAAATCAAAATCTTACACTTTCACGACATTTCACCCAAGTTCAGGGTTTTGACCTGCGGTTATAGCATGTGGCAGTTTCCACAGTATAACTATTCAGAACTTCCCTGTTTTTTAATATTCCGTCAAGTTTTTCACTAGATCAAACCTGAGCATGTAATATATGGTTGGATTCGTCTTTCTGAAACCAACTCAGTGTGCCATCCGTGATCAATTCCGTTTTCAGCTCTCTGTCCTTCTTACCTATGAATCCTCATTCCAATTACACCATCACTTCTGTCGTGACTTCCTGGTAAGATTTCGTCCCCTCAGATTACAGAATGACACCGTTCTAACCCCCTTCAATCAACTTTTGAGAAATCGAGGATTGAAGTTTCATGTGATCATAGCTTTTAGAGCAAAGAATTTTTTTTCTTTTTAGTAATACTTAAAATTACACATTGAATCTGCTTGGTACTTTGACACACAGTGGAAAAGGTCATTAGAAGTAGTGTGTAATGTGTAACTCAGTTCAGCCAAAAAGTGGAGACAGGAATTGTCATTCTAAGGGGACAATTTGTTTAGTCGTTGATTGTTCTTGGCTGTCCTGTATTGCCGGCAAATCATTTGTCCTTTAGTCTCAGTTTGAACTTTCTGACAAAACCCAGTCATCTCGTTGATGTGATTAGAAAACTATTAAGACACATGAAATCACAACGAAACTGTTCCGTGGACAAAAGATCAAGACGTACTAGTATACAGAAATAGCAAGTTGTTACCTTGTCCTGGTAATGGGGTTTCCGAAGGAGAACGTGGTCGACATTTTGCGGAGCCAAAAATTGACAAAAAGAAAAACTTGTATGTAGCAAAGCCCGCGTAAGAAATAATGTCCACACATTGGCGGGCGTGCTTCTCTGCGAAAATGCAAGTCAGGACACGCAGATAAGTTGACGTGCCGTATTGGTTTGATATTCTCTACATATTTAATATTCTACATTTTTTTTTTAGTTCTGTTCAATTTTCTATTTTTGTTGTTGTATTTTTTTTTTTTCCTTGCGGAAGGTTTTAACTGAGATATTCGGTATTTTTTGTCTTCCCTTTTTCTTCGCGTTCTATTGTATCGTTTTTGGGTATTACTTCTTACGCGAGGGTTTGCTAAATACAACTTTTT
The DNA here is from genome assembly GCA_963931925.1 of Onchidella celtica. Classification (NCBI taxonomy): domain Eukaryota; kingdom Metazoa; phylum Mollusca; class Gastropoda; order Systellommatophora; family Onchidiidae; genus Onchidella; species Onchidella celtica. Next base: position 12,704,194 of record OZ007576.1, on the reverse strand, counting down.
CTTTTTGCCAATGTTTGACTTTGCTTTAAGCCTTGCTGCGACCCCCCTCCCCCCCCCCCCCCCAGTTCTTCGTGGTTTTTATAATATTTGGACATTTGGGCACATTTCAGTGCACTTAAAGTACGCCACAGCTCACATCTCACTCTTACTTCAATGGGGAGCCTTTGACATTCGAAATCTACCATCTAGTGACCCTATTGTCTACACGCGCTGCACTTTGTGGTGGACACTCCCCTGGGCCAGTCACTGACGAACGATTCTTTTCAACTGTAGCGCGAAACGGCTGCTTCATCCGAAGACATGTCGAGAGTTATAGCAAGAGCCCATTCAAGTTTTGGAAGCACGTTATTCAGTTTGGCCAAAATATAACTTTTATTCAAACTTAAGGAAAAGAGCGTTGATGCGTTACTATCCAAATTCATAAGTATGTATTCCAACTGCCAGCAGCTATAAACGGAATATTTCACGCTATAGCAAATCAGTCATGTGGAAAGTCTGTTTCCTTCGAAATCTTCAAGGTATCTCCCCCCTCCCCCTTCCCAGTATGTGTTCTTTTGCTATGTCAACCCCTTAAGATTTGGTATTAGATTTACAGATCACTGGATCAGTTCGAGTTGACATTAGAATATATTACGAGACGGCCATAAGAAACAGATCTTCCCTTCATCTGTCTTTGCCCCATATATGTAGTAATATGTTTCTTCTGTCATACACCCCTCCCCTACCACACCCACCGTCAACAGTTCCCTTGTTTGCACAACCAGTTGCGCAAAGCTGCATTTAGATTAGTTTATACATGAATTTGTCCCAGTCGGCGAGACAAGAAAACATTGCAAAATGAAAAGACACAAAAAGATATTAAAATTACTTGCAGGGATCACTACTGCGTCTATTTCAATAGCACGAGAACGTATTGAGGATTACACTACGCAATATGCTTCTGGGTGAGGCAAGACATCACAGCAAAAGATACTGTCAAATTTTTGTCTACCATCCCTGGTGAAAACTGGGGATCTCGGCTGGTAAAAACGTTATTTTGTAGTTTCTGCGCATTGAAAACAGAATATCTGAAAGATTCCTGAACCCCTGTCAAATATTTATTGTCACACAGAACTGCTGGCATGAATGCGACTGTGCCGTCGACCCTGTTGTGGCAGCTTGTAGTGGTCTCTGATATACAACATCTTGTCGTCCAGCTCTCTATCTACCATTGAACGTTTCTTTATTTTGTTGTCTCTATTGCTGTCATGTTTGCTGTAGGTAATAAATCTTTTCGTTTATTATTGGTCTTCAGAATGTTCTGTTTTGAGGGGAAAAAAAGGAGCGGTGTGCCTCGTGTGTGTGTGTGTGGGGGGGGGGGCGGTATTGTTCATGGTAAAAACGAAAGCCTCGGTTGTTTTTTTTTTATTTCCCTCCGCATTACTGAAAACAATAGTCAACTTGATTTATTTGTTTATTTTCTTGGAGAGGTACAGGTTGTCACACTGATCTAGATCTATAACAGGGAATTGAAATAGCACGTAGAGCACGTTCTGGCGTTAGTTACCTTTAGGAAAGAAGACCTAGTTCGTCTGGCGGACTCGATCAGAGCTGGAGAGAATAATAACGAACCCGTTTGTAGATGGTATCTGCCACTGTCACAGTGGAGGTCGTTGTCTGCGTCATAGCTGGCCTCTGGACAATTTGATATGTGTATTCTTCTCTGACCTTTCTTTGTCTGTATGTGTTGGAGGAGCACTATGAGAATGGACCATTGTACTTAATCTCTGCCATTTTACCTATAAGAGCAGCACGGCAGTATGACCGTAGTTTTCTTCAGCCGCCATTTCATGGCAACAATACAATGTCGTTATTTTTGTACGGAGAAACGAACTAGGGATTTTATGAAGGCAAAACATGTGCATGAAGAAATTGACGGCCAGAAATCAATGAAATGAATACTGACATCCACGTAGCAATGGCAAGACGCACATGCAGTCAATGAACAACTTGAGTGATACGATCATGCCACGACAATGCTCACAATTGCAAGATAAACTCAGGGCTCCACCGCAGAGGCTCATAGGGAAGATCTCGTCACAATGATATCTCAGTGTTTAAAGTAGGATATCCTTGTAAATGTATTTATTTTGTCAACGCAGAGGAGCAAATTATCACAACTTAGTTATAAAATCTCAAATTCAGATTTAATTTAATTATTTATTCCAGTTACGTTGCTGAAACTTTTATCCAACATCTAGTAACGATATCATCAAAAAAATTCTTCACAGAAGTTTGCTCTGAGAGGATCAATTCACAATAATGAAATAATGAAAAGGGATTAAACTGCCAGGCCTCTCTATGGTGGTCTATTGAAATGGCACATAAATGGGGTTTCGAAGAAGGATTGGGGCGGGGGAGGTCGATGAATGCTGAACTGCCATTTCTTCTTCTTCTTTTGCTCTTAGGTAAATACTTGGGGGATTGATAAAGGATCAAGGATTTCATGAAGAGGTCCATGTTATAAAAGACCACTGAACATTGTACCCGTGAGAATGCATATCATAATTCTTCTTAGCAGAAAGGACTGGGTTTCTGTGACGATGAAATTAATAGCAGTTCATGAAACGTTCTCTGCCCAAGAATGCCATTTTAGCCAAGGCTTTTTCATAGGGACTTTGGTGTTTTGTATGTTTATGTTGATTATTTTGTTTTTCTGTCATTAACTTTTTTTTTTCTTTACAATTAGTCGTGGATGGCTTTCATTTGTACCTCGGTAGGCAGATCTCAGATTTGGAAGCGTGTCGTTTGATTACATCATCCTATCATTGAATATCATGAGAAAGGTTAATTAGGTAGTCGAGTAGATAGTATAACCCCAGACACAGGATATCGAGACGAGTCAATTCGTCATATTCCGTCCGTCGACTTGCGCGCGTATCACCGATGTCAACAATGCAACGTCGCACCACCACACTCCTTCATAATTGAACCAAAGATCTTAAAATAGTATTAACCTAGATTCCCTAGTCGCGCTGCGAGAACCAGCTCGCGGCGTCCCGGGCGTGGAGAGCGAAAACAATGGCGGCTTGAGGTCAAGTTGTCCAAGCGGCGGCCTAGCAACGCTACTGTTTACCACAGGAAACACAAACCGTTTGCCTCGAATTTGATAGTAGACCCACGATGTAGTACATAGTAAGCCTAGCTTGTTGTTTTACGTTGTCGAGAAAAGTAGATCTTGAGTGCTACAACAATCAGGAAAATGTCAGAGATTCTAGAATAAGAGAACATTGTAGGCCTACAATTGTTTTTAATACATGTATAAGGAGGTCTAGAAAAAGAAACTCAGAAGCTTGGACCGACAGACTCGCAAATTCTTACTTCAACGTGTGTGTTAGAGAGAGAGAGAGAGAGAGAGACAGAGAGAGAGAGAGAGAGGGAGAGAGGGGTATTATAAGACGTACCACCATAACAGCTACAAAATCAGAAAAAATGAAAGTAATCGACAACCTCACCCCCCCCCCCCTCTAATAAAATAAACAGACGGATATCAAGATCCAGCAGAAGCTCAAGTGCATGGGCAGACACTCACTAGTAGCATGTGAGAGTGTGAGGGGGGGGGATAAGGCGCAAGCATGATAATGGCTACATAAAATCATAATTTGCTACGTCAACAGCAGCCTCCAACTACCTGTGACAGACACCCCCCTCCCCCCCCCCCCCAAAAAAAAAGACAGAGAGAGAGAGAGAGAGAGAGAGAGAGAAGATAGGGGAGACAGACATGTAGAGGAGAGGGAGAATAAATTTCCGGGTTCAGTCCCAGAATTACCCGCTCCAGATTAGACTTAACCATCTTTTTCTTTTTTTTTTGTCTTATAAAAGTAAATCTGTGTGTGTGTGTGTTTTTTTTTTGGCCAAGTAGGCCTACATTGTATGGATAGGCGCTAAATTCTAGGTCTACCCTCCTGCATTGTAAGTGTATGATTGGGTCATCGTCCAGTTCGAAAATTCGATAATCTGAAAGTTGTAGCTGGGGATGGAGGTGTTCGGATTATCGAGACTAGACTGTAGACTGTTGGAATAGAGATCTATACAACACACCTTACTACTACACTACACCGACACTACTATAGGCCCCTAACTAGTCTAGTCTACGACACGTCACTTCAACTTGACTAGATCTACACAAACTACTACATAAACTAGATCTAGCTCTAGATCTAGGTTCTCTTTAGAACTCAATCTGAATGCTAAATCAGCTGACTGAGTTAGAATGCATTACTGCCATTGAGACCATCATGGAATGAATGAGGCTGGAGGAAGGGGGGCTCGTTAACTTCTTAAAATGTTCTCACCTGTGAAAAGATCGGTCCGTTTCCTTGCTTCTACGATGTGTACAACCGGGGGCGACACAAACGTAAACAATGCTGACGATGTGATCAGATGTTTTGGTTTCGCTTTCACAGTGCTTCTCCTTCCCTTTACAGAAAAAGTAAACCAGGCTAACCGGAAGAGTTGTTTCTGACCTCAATGGCCGAAAGCGTTGAGGTACGGTGACGTGACGTCACTAGGGAATCTAGGTTAATACTATTTTAAGATCTTTGAATTGAACGAAAAGGAGTACTCACGTGTATGTAAACTCGTGCAATTTGTTGACATGTAGTATGAGAAGGAATGATTCGTCTCCGTATTCTGTGTCTCGGGTGCAACTATGGGAGCCGGTGTGCGCATGAAATGATATTATTTTCTGAATAATATAAATGAAATTATCTGGTATTTTTAATTTTTGAACATGATTGGCTAGCTGTAAATAGACGTCTACCACCATTCCATACACAAACATGAGTCACATATTGTGGGCTTGACATGTTAAATCTTATTTACACTTTGCGTGTGCACAAACTTCAATAGGGCTTATCTGCAGTTAAATTGCTATTTGAATTTATTACTCAAACATTTGGTCCAGTAAATCAACAAAGAGAAAAATCTACGTGAGAATTCTAACATTGTCTGTTCACCTCAATCTATTGGTGGGTTTTCCCTAAAATCTTGATGTCAGAATATTTTGTTTGTTTTCTTGTTTGTTTGTTTGTATAAATACAACAACAACCATCCAACAACCACACAGGCTTCTGCCACCAAGAAACAAAAAGCTTTAAGTAGGAAAATATCAACAGAGGTAAAAGCAACAATTAATATTCCCGAAATGAAAATCGGGAAGCTAAATGCTGAGCACGTCGTTTTATACCTTGAACACTGTCAATGATTGACAGATTTATTATGATTGTGAGAGCAATTTCTGAATAATTTACGGTTCACATGTTATAAAAGACCACTGAACATTGTACCCGTGAGAATGCATATCATGATTTTTCTTTTCTGATCTTTTCTTTGATTGCAATAGACGTTAAAAATGTG
>OZ007576.1:12475081-12698597 GCA_963931925.1 Onchidella celtica | reverse complement strand
GGGGCTGCAAAAATGTTTTTGATGCGTTTTCAAACAATCATGATAGTTAGGCCTTAAAATGACGGTGTTTTTTTTTCGAACTTCGTGATTACCTAAGCCTATACTAGCAAGAGTGTCTTGCTGACTTTGAACCAAACAACTCAAATCTACCGACCTCTTCCCATGCTGCATGGTAACCACCCCCACTCCAGATCATCTTTACTGTGAAAAAACAACAAACAAAAAAAACTCCATAAAAAATGGTGAGGGGTTAAGGTTACACATTTTATCTCATAGATCTGTCCATCGGGGTGCTAGGACATGATAAATGGACAGAATGTTTTTTTTTTTTGTCATTATCGTAGAACAATAGTGGCGGCCATCTTGGATTTTTATCATGCATTTCTAGTTTTCCTGTAACTTTTATATTTTTCTATCAATTGTTCTGGAACTTGGCATGTCGTAACTTAGGACCTACATAAAACTTTGTATAGGAGGGTTTTGAACTCTATTTATCCTGTCTCTTATAATTCATTGCTGATCCTTTGTGATTCATTAAAAAAAAAATAATTTTCCTTAATTAAAATAATATTAAAACAAATATGGATGCAGATGTCGCAGTTTTGCTCTATCCAAATGTTTGATATACACTGACAAAACATCCCTGCAAATTTCAGCTTATTTTGGACAGAAAATAAAAACGTTGTAGCAATTTTTCTGCTGAAAATATCAGTTTTGAGAAAATCGCTGAAGAGTTCACAAAATTCCTATTAAAACAGTCCAAAATATGATATATCGATACCAATTTGAATCTTAAAAGCGCAATTTCGTAACTTTTGCACATTGTTCCAGATACAAAATTAGATTGACAAGCCAAAATCGAATTTTTTTTTCAAAATTTTTACCAAAAATGAAAAATTTTGATATTATTTAACAGCGCATGCCCTTAAGTGAAGGTGACAGAGAGTTTAACTGAGCGAGCGAGGAAAGATGGGACAAACTGAAGTGGACTACGTCAAAGAAATTGAGGGGGGGGGGGGAGGGGTTACAATTAGAAGGGTGTAAATGCCGTTGGTACTGAGATCCCTTGTAATTCTAACCTCCTCAGTTTATTTAAGGGAGTTAGAAGTACAAGGGATCTACTTGCCATGGCACTTAGGCCCTTTTTAATTCTAAACCCCCCCCCCCCCCCCCAATTGAGCCACTGAGAACAACACTGGTCTAAGTGCCAATTTTCTAGTTTTGAGAAAATCAAGTTTCGAGGGAAACTTCGTTTTGCCCCCAAATCAAATAATTTAACATAATTTCCGATTTCCTTTATTCTTAAAACAGAAGGTGATGGGATTCACATTTTATGAGTGATTTTTCGCAGCAAAAATCGTAGTCTTTAAGGGAATTATGGGACGTTTTGGAGTTAGACCAGTGTTGTCCGTGTCCAAGAAACGAAATGAATCTGGCATATTGGAGTTGCAGGACTTGGACCTTTTACGCACTTGATGGGTAAAAGCCGTCTGAACACCGTGGTTTTCATAACTCGAAAATGACCCAAACTGGACTTAGACCAGTACTTATTGTTCCCAGTGGCTCATTATTGTTAAGTGAAAGGAAAGGAGTGAAAGAGGGTCGGGTTGATGTCGAAGAGAGGAGGAAATGAGAAGGTGGGGGTGGCCTTGGAAACTCGGTGTCCTCTGTCTTCTCATTTCTAGAGAAAGAACGGTGCAGTCAAGACTGTTCATCATAAATATTAATTTCTGTTTAAATAGTGAAAACAAATTCTTTTTCACAACTGAAACATACGAGTAAAGTGCTTTAAAATGCAATCTTGTGAATGCTCATCGGTTGAGAAGCTATGAAGGTCTTTCCTGTATTTCTGTTCTTACTACATACAACTACAAGTCAAAATAGCAGATGTCGCGAACAACTCAAGTGCGTCCAGGGTTTTTAAAAGCTTAACCTTGAAATTTGGGACATGCTATCGAAGCATTCTTTTCTTCATACCGTTTCTTCTTCTTAACCCTACTTTCTGTTGGCTTTCATTAAAAATCCACAAAGGCGGACAGAAAATTTGAGAGCAGACACGGACTTGACGAATCGACCATGGAAAATATTACTATGCACCATGAAAGATTATTTTTTAATTATGTTATCTAACATCTTCGTTTCCTTTTGTTTTCGCAGGTCAGCCGAAAGGAGCTCAAAATAACACAAGACGTGGAAGAAAAGAAAAAAAACATAAAAAAGATTAAATTCCCGACAATTCCAGCCAGAGATGTGACGTATGTACATCAAGCCACACGGCCTGAGGATGGACGTCTGGATGACATAGTGGCCTGTATCTACCTGGGTTACATGCCTCGCACGCAGAGATATGTACATGTTCATGTCTATCGATTTGACGAGCCCAACACAGCCAGCATTTTTGCCAGCCAGATGGCAGCTTTAGTTGAAGCCAACATGGAAAACATTCGTAAGGTAGAAATTGATCTGGCCAACGGAGGTCAGGTGGATGACCCGAGACTGACGTCCTCGGATGGCATGAGCGAACAACATACAACCGATTCCGCCTCAAGCGCCTACAGTGAAGATGGCTCCCCAACCTTTGGCAGTGACGAAATCGACGCTGATTTACAAAGCTTGAAAGACGTTGAAGCATTTGACAATGTCGCCGATGAGCTTAAGTTTCGTCTTCAGATGAAAGACACTCCAATCCTCCTCCCACCGAAAGACTACGATACCATCAGTCGCGCTCACGGCAATGTGGATCAAGCCAACAAACGCAGATGTCTCAATTTAAATATTGTTGGTGAAATGGCGAAAGATCGAAATGGTTCTACTGAAAGTGGCGTGGATTTAACATCCCCTGGAAGTGAAGGCGGTGACACAGGTGAGAAGGATCCAGCTGACATAACGCCTTCACCGAAACTCAAGAAAGCAGCGTCTTTCGATTCTCCAAGGAATTCTCTGCAGGTGCCTCAGAAGTTGAAACCATCCCCAGATGTAAATAACCTACGCCTGGCTTCTCCCAATTCGAAAAACCAGAGAGACGTTAAGCTGTCTCCACAAGTACCACATAGGCCTGACCTACCAGATTTGAACGGATACCCACATTCTAGATCGGATAAATCTCCTGGTACCCCACCACCTTTGAAGGACATTGTATACCCGCCTAAAGTTACTAGCCCGCCAATGAGTCCGAGGTTGTACCGCCCGGTACATTGCCGACAGAATTCACAAAATTCCCAACACGGCTCTGACTATGAACAGAGAGAGCCTGTTCCACTTGTACATTACAAAAGCGAAGCCTTTGAGGACATCTATACCATGCCCATGGGTGGTTCTCGGATACCGCATAATCGCATGGCTCCCACAGTGGATGAAGTTCCACCTGATTACAATGATGACGTGGAGGACGGTGTACAGCTTAGGATGGGGCATCAGTTTCACCAACCCCATCTGACACGCAGCCTGCCGGCGGAACTGATCAGGAGCGAAATGAATGTTGGCAGCAACTCCAGGCCAAATAGTGGAGAATTCCGTCACCTGAGACGGACTGAGTCTCCTGTCTTTGTTGGGGGGCATCATGCACTAGGAGCAAATACTGGCAGATACTCTCCGCACATTCAGAGTTATGGTGTCAGTAAGAGATAAACATTGGTCAGCTTTCGTTTTGTTTTTTCTTTTTGCCTCCCCAAATCAGTAGGCTTCTGTTATTGTTGGACACATTTATTTTGCCTCGTTAGCTATACTCGACTCATGCTTATCTGTTGTTTACATGTTTTTGAGAGCACTGCAAATCACACAAAGCTGGTGCAAATATCTGTACAATATGTACTGTAGGATTCCTGTTATGTTGTTTACTTCAGGTAGATCTAATATTCCAATGAATATTCCAATGAATTTCAATAAGAAATCACATAACTCACTTTCTTTCATAATACTGGGATATTTTCATTGATCTCACTTCAGATTTTGTTATTCACATGGCCCAACCTTTTGATGTCGTAGGGAACAAGTATGTTATTGCTGAAAGTGAGCTCAAATTAAGTGAAGAGAATTTGAAGGTGACCAGACTGTAATTGTCATCGGCATTCACAGTATAACATTCCCAGTATAGGGAACGTGTAAATCTACTCCAGTTTATTTTAGATTGTGACAGTTTATATTTTCAGTTTTATTAGTTTGGTGAAGTTCATGAAAGAAAAAACAAAAGGCTATTGTGGAGGAATAACTTTTTTGCCAATGTACCGATTATTTCGAAACTGCATGTGGCCTTGAAACAATCGGTCTTAGTTACATAATTACAAAGTAATTACAGTTGAGTTTCGGCTTTTTTTTTTTCCTTTGTCCCTATAATGTAAATGGAACTCTCTGATATGAACGTTCTACAGAAAGGTGGTGCCACAAAAATCTTTGTCTGTACTCTGGCAAACAACATGGCATGCACCATGCACCACTGAACACCTGCCATTTTTCGCTCACTTAGAAAAACAGCTTAGTAACAAATTCTCCAAATCGCACAGGTTTGAACTGGAATGTCGTCTCCTTCCAAATGTGGTGAGCAGTGCTGCCTACTCAAATTAAACGTAACCAATGTTACATTTATACGATGTAAATCTCTCAAACTTTCCAATAGTGAGACGAGGCTTTTGACATACAGTTTGTTGTGAAGTAAAATGACCTTCTTGGAAGTATCAGAAAATGCTAAAATTCTAGCCATGTCAAATGCAAAATTTCAGAAATAAATAAAAAAAATTATTTGGAAAAAAATATTTTTAGTCAGAAACAAACTGCAACTACATATTACTTTAAATTCAAATGAACTGAGTGAGAAAGCGATTATATTTTATATTCGGCTCGTGAATATTTTCTGCAATATTATAACGTTATTGGCAATGTGAGGAAGCCAATGTTACATACATCCTCAGTGTATGACTACATTATTCTGCAATACATGTGTAATACTGTTTGTGGCATGATTTGTCACCCTGAGACAGAGAGAGAGGCATGGTCTTATTTAGAACGTTTCATGTTGTTTCTAATTCTATGTTTGCAAACAGTCATACCAGTGGGTAGATTTCTCTATTCAGCTATCAAAAAAAAAAAAAAACTGATTGTAAAACGACTGAAAACTGATGATGACCTGAAACTGTGATACTCTGCTTGTGAAATAGTGAAATTCTTGATTTCGGTACTAAATTGATGTACATAACAACAATGTATTCTAACCCTGTATAATAATTATAATGCTATATAACCCTGATGGACACTTATTTCATACTGAAACCTTTTTGCCATTGCATTGGCGACAGTCTCTTTTATCTACATTCACCAACATCTGATTATTCATAAGGAAACTTTATTATTTTACCGTACTCAAGGCATTTGCACTGTTGCATGCAATGTTGCAAAACTTGAAGGCTGTAATTTGTTTTGTATCTCTTATGTAACTGTTCATACTGACTTGCCAAATCATACTTAAATATCATTTATACTGTACTCTTCCTTTCATTCAGAATGTTGTCAAGTTCGCACAGTCTAATTTACAAAGCAAAATAGAGAACATACGGAGTGTAATTAAACATTCTCATTCAAGTAATTACTTGCAGGACTATGGTACATAGTCTTGATATCTGTGTGCGTTGTTTTTGTCTACTTTGAAATCACTTCCATTGGTTGAGCCTTCAAAACCAGAATATTATATGTGTATGCAAATAGTTTTTTCCCCCTCTCACGTTATCTTGTAATCATGCATACTGCTTTACATCTCCATCTAATCGTTCATCGCAGTTTCAAACACATTCAGTGCAACCAGGATGTAAGAGTATTTGCAGTGTCATTTCTATCCCCAGAAGAAAAAGGCGGACGCAAAAAAAATAAATAAACACAAAACATTACAGTGCAGTAAATCTACGTCATTTGACATAATTATTTATAGGGCCTCACCCAGGACAGGTTGTAACAACTGAAAGCCTGGCTTTATGGTGTAGCACATGATGACGAGTTATAACCTCTCACCTTATTTATACGTACTGAAACAGTTTTAAAGAAAATCAACCCTGAGACTTCACGCCTTTTTTTTGTAAAGACGCTGCCTGTGATGTAACGTAAGGCTTCCCTTACTGTACTGGAGTGTACAGTTTTGTTGCCGTTAAATTAGGCGTGGAAATACCAGACATCCCTTTAATCTATTCGTTTTAAGTTTACGCACCGAATGACTGAGATCAGGAGTTAAGTTAGGGGCCTGTGGCCGTATGCATAATCAATGCGTAAACTAAAGTAAATACGTTGACTGGTGTTAACGCAAGAAATGAATACAATTTCTCGTGTTAACACCAGTCAACGTATTTACTTTAGTTTACGCATTGATTATGCATACGGCCACTGACTGAGATAAAACCTATCACCTGGCTTTCTTCTTCTTCTTCTGCTTCTTCTTTCATGCCTGCTAATGTAGATTCGCCCAAGTCTCCTCACGGTACCTGGTGAAGTTGCTGGCGTTTTTCAATAATTGCCACAAAAAAAAAAAAAATATGTTCCAGGTTGAATCCCGTCATGACGCCTTCCTGTCACTAGTGGAACAACACAAATATACCAGTTGACCGATGTTTTCGCTGTTCTAACTGTGCCCAAATATACTAGAAACGATAACATGAGACACTCCCTTTTTCGCACTTCTAAAAAAATCGTGCACACAGTTTGTGCGCTGATGTGGTACGAGGCATATGGCGGACAGCACGAAAAGAATGCTTGATAAAACGATAAAAATTAATGATGCTAATTTGTTACAGTGCTACTGCGACTAAGTCAAAGCTTCCCCACAGCGATTGAAGTTAGAATTATGAAAAAAATAGCGTCAGTCAAGACATACAGCGGTAGCTGAACAGTGAACAGTATTTCCCTATTTTCCCTATATGGCTATTTTTTGCATTGTTCATTACTTCCGCGCATTCGCCGCTAGGTGGCGGTGCGAAATCTGTGCACGCTAAAAGACCTGGCTCTCTCATCTTATTGTTTCTAGTATTCTTTGCTATAAATCCATTTAAGCGTGATGGTGAATATTACCATCTAAGCTGATTAATCGCCTGATGTGGAACGGAATGACAGATTACACACGCCAGACCTTCCCTTATATGGCTACAATGCCAGATTGACTTCTTTTCGAATGCAGTCTTATATTATTACAGATGATTGTATCGTCCAAGATAAAAAAAAATGGATTACTTTAATAAAACAGATGGCCAGAAACCGTTCTTTAATGATTACAAGTCTGTAACGAAACTCTTCTTGAGCTGAGTTTACAAGTGTACGGAAACGGAAACGTCAAAAATCCATCAAGCAGTAAAAAGAAAGAGTGTTTCCATGTGTACGGACACGGCGTTTCGTTACACATGAAAACATTCCTTCTTTTTCACTACTTGAAGGATTTTTGACGTTTCCGTTTCCGTATTCATGAAAACTCAACTTTACTCAGAAACGGTGACGATTAGCCGTAGGACACAACCCAGGCAGGATCTGAAACGGTCCAGTGAGTGATTGTGTTCCATTAAAAAAAGAGGATAATCGAGGGCTGTGTTTGTGCGTAAATGTATGTGTGCTAGTGTGTGTGTATGTGTGAGTGTATGTGTGTGTGTGTGTGTGCGCGCGCGATCGCTCTTAAAGTATCTTGAAATTTGAGTGACTGTTAGGAGAGACATTTGTTTTCATTATTCTGTGACTTGATTGTGATTTTGGAGCCGAATGCATGCATGTTGAAAGTTTGGCATTTTTCTCACATTTTCGTGTCCCTGACCCTATTGAGAGGTAGGATCGAGTACCTAGTCTTCTCCGATAAGGACGAAAAAATTCGGAGGGCCCGTGTGCACGTTGCGCACGTTAAAGATACCTTGGCAGTTGGAAATCGTAAAGAGCAGGCCGAACAGGCCGCTGCCCGGGCAAAATTAAATAAAATTCATCCCTACCATTCCCCCCCCCCTCCCTCATCTCCCCCCCCTCCAAAAAAAAAAAGAACCGCCGACCGGCGCTGCACTGTGGCGACGACGTGCTTGCTCCAGTTGTAACTGGGCTGCAATGGCACAAAGGCAAATTTCCCAAATGGGATTAAAGAGTTATACAAATAGACAAATAGACAATAGACAAATAGACAAATAAATAAAACTGATAATATTTATTATATATTTATATTTATTGTTATACACTGCGTGTTGCTACAGATATATACATATATAACATAATCTTCCTACATTGCTTTGTTTGATTATGTTGTGTTTTTTTGGTTGTTGTTGGCAATTGTTTATATTTTGGTTATTTTTTTTTATGCCTTGACCCAATTAAATTGACCCATTGTTTTCCATGCATGTCTGAAAAATGTCTGTACTTAAGGTAGAATTTTACGATATGGTTTTCTCTGCAATGATTTGTTACATGAGATAGGGGCATGAGGAACAAGAACATTGTTGATATCAAACCTACAAGGAATGGCATTAAGCGGCCGATCTACGCAAGGAATTCAACAAGAAGAGAGTCGTATTTAGTAGCCTGAAGAGATTTTTAAAGAAAACAATGGTTAGGTTTGGAAAAGAATGGGTTTTACTGAAATAGGTGCTAAATTTTAATTACAATGATTTAGAACAAGTTACAAAGCTAGACTTACTCGTAAGCACGCTGTTGTTGTATTCTTTTTGTTGTTGAGAGTTTTTCGCCACGCCCATCAGAGAGAGATAGAGAGAGAGAGAGAGAGAGAGAGAGAGAGAGAGAGAGAGAGAGAGAGAGAGAGAGAGAGAGAGAGAGAGAGAGAGAGAAAGACAGACAGACAGAGAGGGAGAGACAGAGAGGGAAAGAGAGAGAGAGAGAGAGGCTATTTCAATGATTGTACTTCACACAGCCGACCATTCCTTTGAAATACACCGGTAGATTGTAAAACAAATCACAAATGACATGATGCGCTGCTCCTGATTGTTTTCAATACATGAATTACACATGTCGATACATTCTCAGACTGTTGAGCTCGGTTTTTTGTTGACCAGTGTGAAATACACCATAGGCATGAATGGGTCAGTGGGTTAGTGCAGCACAATTTTGAGTTTTTAGAAACAATTTTTTGGTCAGATTTTTGTCGCCCTTCTTAGTATACATCAGTATAGCTTGCGCTTACTTTCCACAGACCTGCTACTTGTCCAGAAAATGTAAATAATGGATTTATTAAACATTATTTATTAGCACAAATCAGTTACTAAGTTCTTTCTTTCCATCTTGTGTGTTATGCATGGTTGTACTGTCACTTTTGTCCATAGGTTTATGTGGAATGTTTGTTGCCTAGGATGAGGTCTCAGTCTTTAAATGTTGAATTATGACTTGTATAGAACTGTTGATGCCATTTTTGGGTTGTAATGTTAGTAGGTGTGATACTGTATCAGCTAAGCCAGTCGTCTGTGTGAATACATCTGAAAGTAAAGGCCTCGCGCTTCTTTAACCATACAAAAAGCTCTTTCAAATTCTTAAGAGAAATATCTCTCTATTATATTATCATCTGCCTCAGGGCAACTTACGTCACGATGAATCATAACTGCGTAAGCAGTGGTTTTGCTTTTCAGTTGACATAGCGTTTGAATAGAGCAACATGAAAGTGTCTTCAGTTTAATGACGTGAAACTGGAATTTCATATTTACGGAAAGGGAAACGGCAAACCGAAACGTAAAAAAAAACCCCTTGAAGTCGTGAAATAGAAAAAAAAATGTTTTCATTTGTACGACACCGCCGTTTCCGAACACATGGAAACACTTTCATGTTACTACTTCGTGGATTTTTGACGTTTCCGTTGCCGTTTCCATTTCCGTGCACATGGAAACACGGCTTAAGTCTGTATACAATTTACGAACAGAAAGCTGAACAATTTGAAAGAAGGCCCGACTGTCACTGGGTGACTGTCTACTCACAATCATGAACCGTGGCCCAAATACATTTGCAGCTATATTTTTCGTTATTTGTGACTCGCTCTAGGGAAATGGTCAACATTACCAATTTTTTTCAAAACTGAGTTAAAGATATACGATGCAGTGAAAGTACAGACTGTCCTGAGAAGAATGCACTTTATTTCGTGTAAAAATGTTGAAAATTGACCAAGTTATGGTTATTTCAAGGTGGCAAGGTAGAAAAAGTCACTTTTGAGCAAAATGCGTTCAAAATCTACGTAAATTTAAAAAGACCATTAGATTGGATCAGAAAAAACAAAAGAACAACAACAACATATATAGGTGGAATTCATTAAAATTCTTTTCCCCAGCCCAAAAGAAATAACTGAAATATCTATTTATGCCGAAAACCGACAGGACCAGGAAGTACCTATGCACCTATTTTTGGCTCTATCTCGAAAGTGCCGAGCGTTACATGTGAACTATTTTGAGGCAGTTTTTCCACGTACATAAAAATTATGCATGAATAAAAAAATATAAAAAACTCAATTAACCCACCTGAGTCCGACAATACATCTCTTGCAACTGGAAAAAGAAACATTTAAAGCTAGTTATCAAAATATAATTAGCTTGGATGTGACAGAGAACTACTCAAGACACCGTACACCGAGACGAATCAACTCTCAAAATTCCTTCGTCTATTTGCGCGCGTATCATCGGTGTCAACAGTGCAGCAATACGCACCACACCCCATCATAATTGATCGCAAAACACGAGGGCCCACCTTATTTATAACGCGCACAATTTGTGGACATAAATAGTGGGAGAAGTTCACGAAATATCATAAAAACCACAGAAAAACTGTGGGGTCGCAGCAGGGCTATAAGCAAAGTCAAAATTGAGCAAAAAGAAAAGGTTGTATGTTGCAAAACCCCGCGTGAGAAATAAAACTCAAACAATACAAAGCAAACTAAAGTTAAGAGAAGACAGAAAATACACAAACCACACCGTTATAGAGGCAAAGAGTGTTTTGCTTTGTCACACGTCACTTTCCGTAAAATAGCGGAGTGGGGCGGATGCTGTGGACCAAACCACTACAACGTAATCAGGTCACTTATGTGGGAGAAGGAATGGTTTATTTCGGTATTCTGTGTCCCGGGAACTACAATAAATTAAGGTCTTCGTCGGAAAAGTAGAGTTTTAAGGCATCCTCATGAGTTCATATAACATGCACCGTTTACACATGTTCTCTTTTATACACTGATAGGTGAGCAAAGACTCCAAAGTAACATACTATTCTGCATGTCTGTTGGCCACAGTGTCGAGACCGTCGCCCATCTCATAAGTGACCTGATTACGTTGTAGTGGTCTTGTCCACAGCTGCATCCGCCCCATTCCGCTATGTTACGGAAAGTGACGTGTGACAAAGCAAAACACTCTTTGCCTCTATAACGGTGAGGAGCGGATGCTGTGGACAGGACCACTGACACTTCGATTAAAAAAAAAATTGAAACTGAGACCTGAATCTGCAGGCTAGTTTACCGTATGGACGATGGTATAAAGTTATCGATGCTATGAAGAGCAGTTTCATTTTAATGATATAAAGTATTCTACAGTAAATGACTTCGATGAACATTCAAGAATAGCACAAAAAATATAGCCGGGAAACCAAATTTTTATGGTGAACAAAATCAGGACCACTAGGATACGTTGGATTTCAGTATTTCACTGTAGACAGCTGCAAAGTCTAAGGGTAGCCACACAAGGCCACCGAATTCGGTCACCGAGCCACTAGGCGCCTTAGGTGAGAAGAATTGCACTATATAATTTCAACAGCTGCACATATTAGAGCCCACCTAGATTCGGTCCGTTTATATAGTGCAATTCTTCTCACCTAAAGCGCCTAGTGGCTCGCTGACCGAATTCGGTGGCCTTTGTGTGGCTACCCTAATGGAACGTCTCTTGTGTCAGACACGACAAATAGAGGAGGCCATTCCACACCTCTATATTGAATATCGCCATGACGTCATAAAGTAAACAGCTACGGGCACAAACCTGGCATGAATGAGACTCGCTTAAACAAATCGTCCTTATAGAAAGACGAGTTTCCAACTCCCTTCCTTCAACTTTTGAGAAATCGACGATTGAAGTTTCAAGGGACCATAGCGATTAGAGCAAAGAATTTTCTTTTTTCTTTTTAGTAATACTCATAAATTACACACCGATTCTGCTTGATACTTTGATACACGATGGAGCGGGCCCGTAGAAGTATTGTGTAGTGTGTAACTCAGCTCAACTAATAAGTGGAGATAGAACCTTGTCATGCTATAGGGGACAAATTTGCCACCCAGTACAAACTGACCAACTAACCACACTTGGTGCCAGTCTTCGGCAGTACAATTGTCAGTTCACGATAAAGGGTGCTTACACCAAAACAAAAATCTATTCATTTTATTTGAACTCAAATTAATGATCTATTAATTTCAAACCGTTACAGATATATCTTATTTGTACCTGTTGTTGGGGGACCTACGTACTTGTAACAACATTATTTATAAACTATTGTTCCTCTTACAATGGCTTCAACTAAACTCTAAACATTAGTGCAATAACTTGGCATGTGTAATGATAGTATTTAATAGAGGAATTCTCGCCAAACTTGATAACACATAGTTATGGGGTTGTCAGAGATGATTCTCATTTCTACATAATGCGCACAGCTGAGTTCGTCCCTCTAAACGTCAATCAGATACTCGCAAACATCTACTGGGAGTTCAGTAGTCTTGGCTGTCATATTTGTCTTCACATGTGATATTGTCCTTTACAAAACTGCCCTTTAAGCGAACAGAAAAAAAAAAATAAATAAATGAAAACATTTTAGAAGATGTCAGGTTAGTGCTGTGTTCACTGATATTGGAGTTTCCATGCTGTTAGCATGAAAGTCGTACTTGTTTCAGCCGTGTGTTTTTGACTTTGTCTATATTACGCATGTGCGAGAAAATGTAACCCTGTCTTAAGGTAGAATGTAATCTCAGTCCTATTTAAACTTGGATTCCTATTTCGCAAAAATATTCAGACAAAATGTCAACTTAGCAATAAAAATGGTGGTGTCCGTCGTCATATAAAGAATATTTCGGAACAGCGGGAACTATAACATTTCTTCGCTTCATTTCCAAACGCAGCAGGAAAGCTAACACTTGTAACAAAGCCCGCTAGTTTGTTTACACGTAGAGTTTGTTCGCCAGAATGAGAGTGATGGTTTCTAGTAAACAAGGGACTTCGCCATCTGTGCCCTTTCTCTATTTTAACATCTCTTGTTTCTAAATGTTCCTCAATGCCTTCTGAATGGTCTACTCGCCCGTCTTGTACTGAGTGGTACTGCATAATTCCACCACGGTATGGACAGCAAACGTACTCTCTATTGGCCTAACACCTAGTGTAAAAAAAACAACAACAACACCTCACATTACTGTATTATTAAAACCAGCAGCCATCTCGCAAGAGTATATTGTAGTCTGAACCTTGGACCAACGTACATAACATTATTATCAACCAACCAGTCGCAGCCAATTTCCCACTGTTCTGGTGCCAGTGGCGTATCCTGAAGGGTGCTACAGGGGCGATTGTCACGGGCGCCAAATTCTTAGGGGAGCAAAACATTTCAAAAACAAAAATTTGAAATAATAATTAAAAAAAAAAATAGCGCATCCTCCCCCTCACACAGAAAATCTCCCAATGATTGAACATTCTACACAGTTTTTCAACATGTCGGGGCACAAAAACGTTGCCATGATTGTGCTAACAGCCCACGGGCCAGGGGGCACAATGCTTGCCTTGCCCCGGGCGCTGGCAACTCACGCTACGCCACTGTGTGTTACCACCTACCCAAGCTCAACTACATCACGTCACCCGAGACACAGAATACCTAGACAGAACATTCCTTCTCCCACGATATTATTATTGTGTCCACCAACTGTGAGCTTATAAATACTGTGAGTACCACTCTTTTTCGTTCAATTATGAAGGGGTGTGGTGCGAACTGTTGCGCTGTTGACATCGGTGATACGCGCGCAAATCGTCGGACGGAATATGACGAATTGATTCGTCTCGGTATCCTGTATCTCGGACGTCACTATCGAAAAAAAGACATAATTGAAGGACAGTGGTCTTTGCACAGCGGAGCTGTTACAGATGTACCTGCTCGGAGTCCTTTGTTTAGTGACCATGATTTGT
Organism: Onchidella celtica; assembly: GCA_963931925.1. Lineage (NCBI taxonomy): Eukaryota > Metazoa > Mollusca > Gastropoda > Systellommatophora > Onchidiidae > Onchidella > Onchidella celtica. The sequence continues at coordinate 12,684,477 of OZ007576.1, read as the reverse complement.
TGACTACTGCATTAGCAATACGTAGTCTCTACTACGTCACTTACAAGGGACTTCAAAGTAAAACAAATTCATTTCTAATATTTAGATGAATTTTCTGTGACGAATGTATACACTTTGAAGGTTGTACATTGGGTTAAAGGGAAAGAGACCCGGCATTGCTAAAGATTCTCTTAGGTTTGTACAGTATAGACAGTGGCGTAGCGTGGGGTTGCCAACGTCCTGGGCAAGGCAAGGATTGCGCACCCCCCCCCCCACCATCTCCGTGGACCGTTAGCACGTGGCAAGGTTTACTTGCGCTAAGTTTATTTTTTTTCTTTTCAAATTTGGGGCCCGGGGCCACCGGCTCTGTAGCATTGCCCACTCCGGGTCATTGAATACATGTACAGAATAATACCCAAAAAGACACAATGAAAGGCAAACTAAAAGGGAAGACAAAACCACCGCCATTTCTTCAACGAAAAAAAGAAACAACAACAACAGAAAAATAAAAATTAGAAAATTGAACATGTCACAAAGCGCAGGTGCAGACAATGGTACTGCAAATGCGGTTTGCAACCTTGGGATGTTCCGGCCTATGAGTGACTATAACACACCAATGGAAACAAGTGCTTTACAGTTATACAGACAATAAATTTATTGGGACACGTGGGATGGGGGCTTAATTAATATTGGTAAAATAGTCTAAATAACGTGTCAGAAGAGATGGACAAATATTTCATACAGATATTATGACAATGATCAAATTCAAAAGATAATGCGTTTAACAACAGCTAAGATAATTACCCTGAAAGAAAAGGTTTCTGATTAATGCAATGAAATGACAATAAAATGGATTATAATATGTTACACTAAAACACAGATAAAATGGTAATTGTATATCACCAGCTCTGCACTTAAGGAACGTTTCACAAATCTGGAGTCCTCAGTCCGCTTGCGATAGACTCACTGCGAGGTCCTGCTCGTGCGAAGCAGTGTACCTGCCTGTAGAACTCAGGCGTGTATTTACAGTGTCTATTAAGGCCTGTATTAAAATTTAGCTCGTAAGGAGCGAGGTCCTGCTCACGTAGAGTGGTGTACCTGTCTGTCGTTCTTATTGTAAGACACAGACGCATATTAACATAGCCTATACGGTGTGTTAAGTTAGCGTTTAAGACTTTCAAGTTCGCGTAGGACTTAGTCATAGTAAATTACTGTATTTCTTGCTTCGTCAAAGCATGAAATAAGCTCAGTTAGAGCGGCGTGTGAGTCTAAGCTTAAAGTTAAAGTTAGCTCATGTACGCGGTGCATATATTGCACATATTTTAAGTTCTTAAGGAACTCATTAAATTCTAGTGTTGTACTCGCTTCTTGTGGCAGTGTTAGACCTGTAAGTCTCAGCGTGGCCAGGCACTCTTCTGTCCGCGTGTAGAGCATTGTACCCGGCGTTTCTGTGAATTGTGCAGAACAGCGGGAAGGCTAGAGGCCAAGACCATAAAGTAACCACCTGTTTTAAAGTATCCTGTGCATATTGTTAGGACATTTCGATCCTGTAAATGTATCCTGTGACTGTGACCAGAGCATTATCAGGACATTAGTATATATATAATTCTAGTAGTCATCTTGTGGATGTGGACAGTGCTTTTTATGTGGAGTAAGGACATATTTGCAATTGAGTGTATCCTGTAGTGAATTTAAGAGAACATTATCTTGTGGAGTCCAGTTTCCCAAGAGACCGGACATTCTTCGGTTTAGGACCATCATCGTCAAGTTTACAGATTCAAGATATAGGACAAGTTTAAGTAACATTTTAATTAGAGTAATTATTGGAAGAGTGTGGATATATCCTGTGTGAAACTTTCTTTAAGTGCAGAGCTGGTGAGATATACAATTACCTTTTTATCTGTGTTTTAGTGTAACATATCGTCGGGTGCATCGCCAACGGGACCAACCCGATTTTTTTCAATTTCAATTTTTTTTGCTCAATGTTATTAAATTATTGTTGTCTATTGTCTGACAAAAGCATTTGTTTCAAAAACGCGCGGTTTTGTAGATATAGATAAGGTTACATACCGATTTTTCAAATTATGTTCCATTCTCTTCATCGGCAACGGGACCAGTCGGGATGGTCCAGTTGGCGGAAACCTTTTATTGCTGGTTGCTGGGATGGGCCGCTCGAGTCAACTATTATTTTACAATGGGCATCAGTTACATGTGTTGTGTGGTCTTTTTTATATTTGTTTTTGTGCAGTCAGCAATACTTACAATACCCATAACAGTATCTGAGAGCCGCAAAATCAGTATCAAAATACAGGTTGTCTCGTGTAGTCCATAAACCATCTTGGCATCTCAATAAGAGACAGTAAAAGCCAGTAAACAATAACAATGACTAATACTTTTTTGCACACCTCTTTTTTGGCGCGTTTTCTTCCTATATAATTTTGTCCTTACTTTTGGACCTTTCTCAGTCCGCTGGATATCTGTAGGGTCCGAGTTATTCGCTTAATTTTGTTAAAATGGGACTACAACGGGTCACTAAACGTTGTCAACACGCGAGATCTACGAAAGATGGATAAATCTAAACTGTTTTCTATCCAGATCTCTGATATTATCAAGGCAAAATCATTGATACCGAATTCTTGGGAGGGAGTAGCTATGAGGTAGAAGATAGTATTCCTCTAGCTAGAATAGCAACCACAAAGCGACCAATACAATTTGAAAATGAGCACACTAACCGCTGTTTCCAGAACATGTGTACGGATGAGATATTTGCTGCATGTCCACTATGCCTGAGTCTGCTGTGTCTGAATTACACAAGAACAAGTTTGCCCGTAAAAGACAAACTGCAAAGAGGAAACGTACCAGTGGTGAGGAATACATCTCACGAAATGGGAAAGAGGTCGGTTCCAAAAGGTTAAAGCTGCCAACATGTTCAAGTTCCGAATGCCAATGGAGAAAACTTAACTGTGATATTTTAGCAGAAGATATCTGGACTGTGATTCAAATGGCTTATTGGGATCAAAGTGATCTAAGACTACAGAGAGAATGGGCGTTGAGACACGTAGAGGTGTTTAATAAATCCAGAGAATACGAAAGCATCACAGACAAAAAGGACAATGCAATATTTTTTTGCTGCATGGAGATAGCCAGGTGCAAGTCTGCAGAACCATGTTCCTGAATACTCTTGGCATCAGTCGTAAACATGTGATGACTGCATTGTCCAAAAGGGATGAAAATACAGGTGTAGTTGACGGAGACCACAGAGGCGGTAGACAAGCAGCACAGCAGAAACTGGACAAACAGCTTCGTGCTGGTATTGTCAATCATATCAATAAATTTCCTAGAGTAGAGAGCCATTACTGCAGGAATTCAGCAACCTGTCAATATTTCTCATGTGATCTTACAGTGTCTCAAATGTATAAAATGTATCAGAAGGAGATGGGAACAGGCCCTTTAGCTAAAATTGGATTATACAGACGTGTATTCAATAGCATGAAACTCAAATTTCATAAATCAAAAAAAAGATTTGTGTGGAATTTGTGAAACATTCAGGCAACAAAAACAGCCATCTTTAGAAATGAAAGATCAGTATGAAAGGCACATCGCTGAAAAACAAAAAGCACGAAGTCTTTGGTCAGGATTTTGTGAGCAATCCAAGACTGACCCTTCGTTACATGTTTCAGATTTTGACTTGGAGAAAGCACTATACTTGCCAAAATCAGACAGAGGTGAAATTTTTTATAAAAGAAGATTATCATGTTTCAATTTTACTGTGTTTGAAAGCATCTCTAAACAAGGACACTGCTTTTATTGGCATGAATGCATCGCTGGGCGAGGCCCAAATGAAATAGCAACATGCCTCCATGCATTTCTTAAAATGCTTGACGATCGAGACATACAAAATGTTATTTTGTTTCTCTGATGGCTGTTCCGGACAGAATAAGAATTCAGTGGTTCCTGCAATGTTAAAATATTTCTTAGCAACATCAAAAAGTGTCCAAAACATAACACTCCACTTTTTTTTAAACTAACCACGGTGAGACATCAGCCGACAGTATGCACAGTGTTGTGGAAGCAGCTGTTAAAAGAACTCGTGACATTATGTTGCCAGCTCAGCTAGCTGCAATAATTTCCTTGGCAGCAAAGAAATTGCCGTATATAATTAAATGAAATACAAACATCAGATGTTAATGACTGGAAAAAGTATAGTCAGAACCTTGGAATACTTCGTGTCCGTGTTGCAGTCACTGGTGATGACATCAAATAATGGACGTCATTCAAACAAGTCAAAGTCGCTAAACAATTCTCAGAGAAAATTTTCTTCAAAAATTCGCACTTGGAAAAAATTTAATTCTCTAACATTGCTAGCAAGAAGAACAACCCAAACATGTACATCTGTGATTCCTTATGCTCACGAGCATCCTCCTCCCCCGTCGGAAGGGAAATACAACGATCTGTTGGCACTTTGTAGTGGTATGACTCCAGTTATACGAACTATAGATGCTCATAACATTTACAGAAACCTCCCCCACTGAATTCTTTATGTTTTAGTTCATCGTGTTACTATAGACGGTCAGAAGCTTGTGTTGATTACATAATAAACATTCCGGATAGGAGAGAGAGAGAGAGAGAGAGAGAGAGAGAGAGAGAGAGAGAGAGAAAGAGGTAACGGTAGAGTGAGAGAACGGTAGAGAGAGAGAGTGGATAGCAAGAAAAAGGTTGAGAGGGAGAGAAAGATATAACACGAGAGAAAGAAAAGAAAAGAAAGAAAGAGAGAGAGAGAGGGTGAGAGATGGAAAGAGAGAGAGAGAGAGAGAGAGAGAGAGAGAGAGAGAGAGAGAGAGAGAGAGAGAAAGAGAAATGAAGAAAGGGGGTTGGTGGTGGTAGTAGCAATAACAGCAGGCTGCAGATCTAGATCTATATTCCATGCTCGTCAGTGTTTCAATAAAATGTAATAACTTGACCATTGTGTGTACTTTTAGTGTATTGTGATAAAAAGACCATTCTATCATGCTTTGACCACATTGTTAATAATAGCACACAACCTATAAATTACACCTAGAACTCAGCGATCAAGATTCCGCCAACAGGGCTATCCCGGATGGATCCAATTTCGCTACCGCGATAGGACTGATAAGTTGTTTCGCCAAGGGGGCTATCCAGGTTTAATGTCTTTAGGCTATAATTAACGGCAAACCGGGTGTCAGATGAAGACAAAACAGAATTCAGGTTGCAGTCGAATAGTGTCAAATGGTTATGTTCAAGTTTGGACCCATTTGGTAACATATTACTATGTCAACATTGCTCTGAAAAATATCACAAACTTTAAATCGCTCTCCTGAAAAGTTGGCTTTTCTGGGATGGTCCCGTTGGGGATGCACCCGACGATATTATGATCCATTTTATTGTCATTCCATTGTATTAATCAGAAACCTCTTCTTTCAGGGTAGTTAGTTTAGGTTATTGTTGTCACGTGTATTATCTTTGGATCATTGTCATTTTAATATCTGTATGAAATATTTGTCCATCTCTTCTGACACGCTATCTAGACTATTTTACTAACATTAATTAAGCCCCCATCCCACGTGTCCCAATAAATTTATTGTGTGTATAACTGTAAAGCACTTGTTTCCATTGGTGTGTTATAGTCACTCATAGGCCGGAACATCCCAAGGTTGCAAACCGCATTTACAGTACTATTGTCTGCACCTGCGCTTTGTGACAATATAGAATATGAAATATATGGAATCTAAATAGAATATTAAATGAATGCATCTACTTCGCTGTGAGTTCTTGCTTGTATTGCAGCAGAAAATGATACGCAGTTCGTTATTTATGTAAAGTGTAAAGTCGGACCCCCATAACTTCTGTGAACAAGATTCATGTCTTTTTCCATACCTCTAAAGGGCGGGATCGAGAGAACAGCTTCAAGTCATTTTTGTACCTGTCCTTTCACTGGTGACCTAACTTTCATATCTCCCCTGCACTGTGTGTTCTTTCGATCTCCATCTAGCACAGTGGTTCTCAACCTTCTTCAGGCAATCGCCCCCTTAGACCACATGTGTAGCGCCTAACAAAATGAGGCACGTCTCGCATTTTGGTGGTATGGAGATATTGGTATCACCAAATAGGCAAAGGCCCTTTCATATAGTAAAACAATTACTGCTGTAACTTAATTAGTTGAGAAGATATATAGCCTCTCAAAGACAGGAAGTGACAGAACCACTGTTTTGAGAAAAACGCTTTTAAAGTTTCAGCTTAGAAATACAAAATTATTGATGGTGACTCGATTAAAAGACAATTTTGAGGCATTTGCCGTTCTCAATGAGCATTGTCATTTAGAAAAAGAATGGTAAAGAGGTTAAACTTTTCAAAAATACTGAAAACTCAAACTCGATAAAACTGACCCTATGATGCCTTTTAAAGATTTTCTCGAATCTGGTAGTGCCGAAATGTGCCTTATTTTGTCAGGAGGCTACACAAATAATATTCTTTCATCGCTCCCCTCCACACACCTTAAAAAAAAAATCAGTACTCAAACCCAACTGATACATTGCAGGGAGATTGACTGTACACAGAATATGATGTTAAGTTTCTCAAGCTTTGTTTATGGCAACAGAGGGTGTTGATTATTCATTATGAAACACAAAGAATTCTTTATCCAATGCCTTAAATAACAAAGCCTTTTTCTGTTCATAATAACCCATCTACAAGTGCCGTTCAACAGGTCAGTGAGAGTCATGTATTTGCCCCCCCCCCCCCAATCATCCTCCCTTCATGTTTTCGCCCCTGGGAAGCGATATCGCCCACGATGAGAAACACTGATCTAGCACTACACAAGCCAACACCCCACCTTACTTTCTTTGGTTGGGAGGTCGGGTGGGGTGGTGTTGGGGGAGACTGGAGTTTCTCATCTCTTTTCTCGCCCATCTCTGGTGCAAATAATGTCTATGTATGTATGAATAACTAGTGACTGGGTGAAGTAATTGATCTATCATTTGTAAATTCAACATTGCAAGCCAAAGGTTAAACAAGATTTGAAAAGGTGTCCCTGTAGTGCGAGGTAGTATTTGCCAAATCATTGTGAAGTGCGTTAAGGCCTTGGTGACTCGTGTTTAGTTAAACTTTGGTCCTTTTAAGTTTTACTGGCTCGTTTGATTCACACTTTGCTTTAAGTTATCTTAACAGGTGGACGATAAATTTGTACGTTCTGTCCAACAGTAGGGAAAAAAAAGGCGTTTTTTTTCTAAATTTCAATGATTTTGGTTTAGTGAAATATCGTTTTTTTTTGTCTGACTAGAAAGGATGTTGTTATAAGCACGTAGGCCTGCGTCTCCCAGTTTTTTGCGCTAGAGTTACGTATCTTATACCCGTTTGTGACCTCAGAGATAAAGAGCTCCCCCCAAAATGCTCCTAACAACAGCCTTAATTAATAATTCTTTCAGGTTTTCTTTTTGTTTTCCTCCTGTTTTTTTGTTTGATAGGGTAAGGGCCAGAGTTAGGGATTCGATAAGATTTAGGATTAAGGACATGGGCAGGGTTAGGAATAGGTATCTATATGTACGCACCCCTAGCGCAAAACGATTGGGGTGCGTAGGCTACCTACTTATAACAACAGCCAACTAGGAATTGATCTACTTCAAATTTTATTTTGAACACCCTTCTTTCGAGCTGTGTTTAATAAAACATCAAGATTTCACAAGTGTAAAACCTATGACAAAATGTCAGACAGCAAGGAGGATTATTATTACCATCTTTTTCAACAGAAGGAAACAAATGTGTTTAATAAGAAGCACGCGACAATGATTAGCATAATTTGATCTTTAAAAAAAAAGAAAAAACTAAGCAAAGTTTATCCCGAGACACAAAATACCGAGGCAAGTCAACTTGTCATAATTATTCCAACCGTCGATTCGCGCGCGTATCATCGATGTCAACAAAGCGACAGTACGGACCACACCCTTTCATAATTAAAAGGAAAAAGACTTGATCTAACTGTCAATTTATTTATACATGCGCAATTTGTGTACATACAGTGGGAGAAGGGATGGGTTCGTCTCAGTATTCCGTGTCATGTCTTGGGTTTATCTGTTTATAATTAAATCTATCTATCTATCTATAATAATATAGTCATTAAAAAAATCTCTATACACATCTATATTTATGTCAAGCTTGGGTGAGTGCATGTTATTATATCAAGCCCACTATTTCATTAAATTATTTAAAAAAATATATACATTAAATTAGTATTTTATTAAATGTGTTCCACCCACGGCTTCTGCTAGTATTGCATAGTGAAAAGAAGCATGCTGAACCACATAGGCGTCTGTATTTCACTGATAAACCATGTTGGAGACAGCATCGCTGTCATCGCGCTGGGGGCAGGGAGGCATAAACTCAAAAACATTGTCTTATGTCAAACAGAACACAAGTTAATCATTTCTCCTGTCTTTGTAGAACCATCTATGTATCCGAAATGATCATTAGAGTTGATAATTGATAAAGAACATTAAAATAAATCATATCGTCGGTGTAATTCTCTAACAGTCTAACTTCACATTTTGTAACAGCTATAAGCATCCAACATGTCTATATTTAAACTACATTTTAGCGCAAAAAATATCCGTCATCGTTTTGAAGATTATGATTTTGTAATTAATGTGTTAAAAAAAGGACACTCTTCCGTTCAGTGAAGGAAATAATTACATTTTTTTTTTTTTTGCTCTCCTATAAAATTTTGTAAAAAGGTCTTGGGGAGAGAATTACACCGATGATATTATAGAGAAAGTAAGGCCTCAAATAAATCATGAAAGACTTTTTAACCGCTAAGCCTTAAATTCTACAAAACATCATATATTTATTATTTATTACCCATAGAGAGACGTAAACTAGAAGAAACCATTCAACATTTTGAGTAGGAGACAAAAATTGACATTTTCTTCGAGTAGAATTTATAAGTATGACAGGAAAGTTCGTTCTGCGCCTCAGTTTACATATTGGTGATCGAAATTCACCTTCAAAAATCACATCTATGTATATTCCCCGAGTCAGCGGGCCAACTAGTAATAATAATAATAATAATATTTAAACGTTATAAACAGAATAATGCAGTTGTCGTTGTCGTGTAATAAAATCTCGAATAGCAAAGAAAATAGTAGTATTGGTAATAGACTTGATGGTGACAAGGATTTCGGCAATGGCGTCAACGATGTCACGCTCTGTAGACATGATGAATAGCATTAATAAACCAAAACTGGTCAAACACTGTCTGTCTTTCTCAGTCTCGATCAGTCTATCCCAATCCGTGCCTTCCTGTTCTCCGTTCAATGGGCCTGTCTATATCCATTCACGCCAAATCCTCCCTGTGCAACGGCTATTGGTCATTCATGGCCTCTAGCCACTAGGGCAATAAAATGTCCACCTCGGACAGGTAGAGCTTACTACGCACTATGATGCCTTATGGCAGTTGAGATAGTTTTATAGCGCAAGCAACAATGGTGAAATTGAAACTAGCCTATCTCACGGATGTGTAAGGTGAGATCAAGTGATTGGTAAGGATTGGTAAAGGCCAGTTTACACTAGTAGGTTTTAGGAATAGAAAAAAGGAATGGGGGACTGTATGGGAAGAACTCTCTTAGCTTTCCGTCTTTTGTTTTCCGATTTCCCCCTTCGAAACGCTGTTTGTTTACACTGGTCCGTTTTCTGAATGAGAAATGATGCGCATCGTTTGTTTTGGTTCTTCCCACACAGTTCCCCATTCCTTTTTTCTATTCCTAAAACCTACCAGTGTAAACTGGCCTTAAGGAAAAGAAGAACATTGCACAGTCGTGGGCTTCAAGGACGCCAGGGAGTTCACCTTAGAAAAAGGGGCTGAATGGGTGTAACTTTTGATTTGTTGGACAGCATTTTTTATCTTTTTTTCAGACACCAATAATGGGCTAAAAATGTGTGGCCAAACTCTCGCGAGGTCAAATCAGAGTCAATACCTGCTCTGTACATTTTTTAAATACCTGAGAAGTGACTGGAAAACAAGAATGGCAAACCGAGAAAGACAGGTCATAAGGGACAACAGCAAAGTTCCCCAGTGACAAGAAGGTTCTTGTCTACTCTTGGCTACACTACGGAACAGTGAAGAAGAATGAAAGAAAATTTTAAAAGGATTAAACGAGAGTGACAGAGTGTCGGTAGTAAGTGCATGCACACACGTCACGCACATCTCGCTTTACATGTTGAAAACGAAAGAATGAAAGATCGAAAGAGTGTCTCTTGTGACGTGACAATTCGAGGGTTTACCATGTGACAAGGACAGAATAGAGAGAGGGGGCAAGAGGGCAATTGACAAGATACGAGCCGTCTGAACATGGTGGAAATGTTTCAGGTAGAAATGATACTGGCCACATAGATAAAATGTTTGAGTGTGTCAGTCTATGTTGTTCCGTCTTATAGAATAGATCATTAATCAGCGAGCCATGAAAGACAGGCACAGTCAGACAGACAGATAAGCTATTAGATAGAAAGATAGATAGATAGATAGATAGATAGATAGATAGATAGATAGATAGATAGATAGATAGATAGATAGATAGATAGATAGACAGACAGATAAGCTATTAGATAGATAGATAGATAGATAGATAGATAGATAGATAGATAGATAGATAGATAGATAGATAGATAGATAGATAGATAAGCTGTTAGATAGATAGATAGATAGATAGATAGATAGATAGATAGATAGATAGATAGATAGATAGATAGATAGATAGATAGATAGATAGATAGACAGACAGATAAGCTATTAGATAGATAGATAGATGATAGATAGATAGATAGATAGATAGATAGATAGATAGATAGATAGATAGATAGATAGATAGATAGATAGATAGATAGATAGATAGATAGATAAGACTGAGCTTTCATGTATTACGGCAATGACCTGCTGTCAGGAATGATAATTAATGATTGCCATGAATCTGTGGTATGTTGTAATGTTTGACTTTTTTTCATGTGCTACGTGTTTGCTTGTGAGTGCTCTTAGCAGCTCCTCGCTGCATCTTGACTTAACTCTTGTGTACACAACTTGGTTTCATTAAGTGGAGACAAACCACTCGGCACAGCGGGGTGTGAATCTGTACCAAATCTTACTAAGACTGACTGTCTTGTAGTTTTGATTTGCAAACAACAATTGAACAATTGTGCCACCAAGTAAGAAAGATTTCGTCATAGACAGACAGACAGACAGACAGACAGACAGACAGACAGACAGACAGACAGACAGACAGACAGACAGATTGAGAGAGAGAGAGATAGATAGATAGATAGATAGATAGATAAATAGATAGATAGATAGATTGATAGATAGAGAGATAGATAGATAGATAGACAGATAGGCTATTAGATAGATAGATAGATAGATAGATAGATAGATAGATAGATAGATAGATAGATAGATAGATAGATAGATAGATAGATAGATAGATAGATAGATAGATAGATAGATAGATAGATATGATAAATAGCATATTATTATGCATAAGACCCAAGTCTCATCAAGTGGTGCGCTCTCATTGACACTGTTTGATTGTTTCTGGTTCTGGTATATCGATATCTGTTCATCATTTGTTTTCCATAAATTAATACGTGAAATATAAAAAAAAAAAAAAAAGGAAGGACTTCCGAATGCGTTCCATAGCCCGAATGAAAACAGTACATAGCTACCCCGGCGGCTTTCCCTGATATGTCAATCTGACTACTGCCAAGACGAACATCGGCCTACAGCCTCGATGATGCAAACTGACTAGACCCTCATGTCGTTACATATCCATCTGACAATGCCTATGCACTTGTCGAGCTATGGAACGCATTCGGAAGTCCTCCAATGTATGTGCAGTTACTATTATTATTAATATTTGATTTAAAATAACAATGTTCTAAACACTTCTTTAAAATTTCCTATTTTGGTCCCCTTAAAATGGGAATTGAACAAAAAAGAGTAGCGCTCACTGTACTCATACGGGCACAATTTGTGGACATATAGGTAGAATGCGCATATCCACCACCTTGTCTGTCCAGACTCACTTAAGCCGTCGCGAACCAATCGCCGACGAGTTCACTACTATAAACAATGACACGTGTGTATACGCACATGGGAGACGTTCGGTCAATTCTTTCACTTCCTTCCTCTTGTTTACACGGATGGTAGGGAATCGGACCAGCTTGGATCCATCCTTTCCACCCCTGTCATAACAGTCAACTGCAATGCAACATTCAGGCATTTTAACCCCTTAGACACATCTCGAAGTTACACTCCTCAGCTGATCCACCGGCCATCTTGTTTGGCGGAAGTACAAAACAAAAACTCTGTGACGTCATGCGCATTCTACCTATAGTGAAAGAAGGAATGGTTTGTCTCGGTATAGGCCCATTGCGGATATCGGCCATTTTAGTTGTCAGGATCGACGCATAACCATGGCGATGGTAGCATTGATTTTGATTCCTTAGCTGATTTGCACTGCGAGCACTTCAGGCGTCGCGAACCAATCGGCGGCGAGCTAAAAAAAAAGTTCACTGCAGTAAACAATGACACGTGTGTTCACGTGGGAGAAGTTCTGTCAATTCTTTTACTTCCTTTCCTTTGTTTACAGGGATGGTAGGGAATCTGTCCAGCTTGGATCCATCCTTTCCACCCCTGACATAACAGCAGGCATTTTAACCGCATAGACATGTCTCGAAGTTACACTTGTCAGCTGATCCACCCGCCATGTTAGGTGTCGGAAGTACAAAACAAAAACACTCTGTGGCGTCATTCGCAATGGGCCTATTCTGTGTCTCGGATGAAAGCTTACAAATGGCTCTGACAGTTTCAATCAACCCCAAAAAATATTAACAAACCACAGTTAATTCTTGTTACCCCCGCGACCTAGTTTCGTGATCTGACGGAAGTGAGATTTCTCTGTAAAAACATACTCTCTGGTACAAATCCTGAAACGGCAAATTTAACCCCTGGGTAAGGGACATTTATCCCCCTGAAACCACGCCAGGTTGGAAACATCTGATCTAATCCATATAAATGTACCAACACGATTGTTTTGATATTTACACTGGCGAGGTCGAGTAGGCTTAACCCTTTGCCACCGGAATATCTGACCTCGGGGGGTCCAATACGACGTTTGTTTTCTTTGAAAACCTCATCAGAAACCAAGAATGCGTGGACAGGTAGGGAGGAAATTTCATTATCCGCCTGGACGCCCAGTGAGCCTTATTGTACAATGTCGTGAGCTCAGGGTATTTGTGTAAGTGTAGGTCAGTGACTGGTAGATATCTGTCATGACTGGTAGATCTGTATGTCAGTGACTGGTAGATCTGTCCACTCTGTCAGTGACTGGTAGATGTGTCTGTCAGTGAGTGGTAGATGTGTCTGTCAGTGAGTGGTAGATGTGTCTGTCAGTGAGTGGTAGATGTGTCTGTCAGTAACTGATAGATGTGTCTGTCAGTGACAGTTGGATCGATCTGTCAGTGGCTGATAGATTTCTGCCAATGTCGACCAATGTTTGTGTCAAGAAAGAAAATAGTTAGAAGGGTTGAGGAGAAGGCCAGGGGTGTGTGTTTGTGGTGGGGGGGGGAGGAGGGAGGCTGTATGGGGATATAAGGATGCAATTTGATGATTGAAAAAAGATCTGCATGATAATTTTAATGGGCGAGAACAAGGTATGAACACGTTAGAATGAATGTCAAATAGAGTATGAATGTACATTATACTCAATGCAGGCATTGTCATGCTAGAGCATCTGGCTTTACTGAATTAAAATTTTGTCTTCCAACAATAATGCCTGCTGTATTGTATTGCCTTGAAGATTTCATCTGTGACTGTGGGTGGCATGGCCTTCTAAGTGCTTATAAAGAAAATAACAGGGGCACTGACTGCATCATTGGTGCGTTGCTACTGGTTTTTCTCTTAAGTTTGATTTTGTCAGTTTTGAAAAGATGTTTTAGATAGATTAAATGTTTTACGACGACTACCAACTGTGTTTTAACTCTGTGCAACAATTCTCCTTATGATTTTTTTTACCCCCCCTCCCCCCCCCTTTCAGTTTATGGGTCTGGGTCCTTAGAATATGATCTGTTATTGAAGAAGCTGAGAAATGTTATTATATAAAAAAAATAGTGTCAGTAGTAATTCATTGTGGTGCAATTTTGGCCCTTTTATTTTTGCTCGACGCTACAGCCTAAATGACAGTTTCGGCAATTATGAAATTAATTTTCTCAAGGGTCAGCTAATCCTGTCCAATAGCTTTGTATCGGCAGATTGTGTTGGTTCAAGTTCAGGTATCTTAAATAAAAAGTTGTAAAAATGTAAAATGCAATGATTTTTGTTTTGGCTTCTTGTAGTAAGCTCACTACACCGGAAACGCGTTCAGTTCGGTGCACGTAATTTCCCTACCAGAAATGAATGCATAGTACTCTGGTGCTCATGAAATCTTTAGTAAGACTGCAGCATGTGGAAAGCTTTGTAGACCAAAGAGAGAGAGAGAGAGAGAGAGAGAGATAGAGAGAGAGAGAGAGAGAGAGAGAGAGAGAGAGAGAGAGAGAGAGAGAGAGAGAGAGAGAGAGAGAGAGAGAGGTATACGGTGTGTTCACAGGTCTATCCCGGATAATGCCGGGAACTTTATTTGGTATTCCAAATGAATTTAATCAAGTTATTGATGTGTTTTGAAATGTCCATTCTTTACCAGCTGAGATACAGTAGACATAGTTATTTTCTCACAACTTTCTGGGAGCTAAAGAGGGAAGAGTGATCAAGAAGTACGATGTAGCCTTATAATGTTTTCAGAGCGGTCATCTCGTCTTCTAAGAATGACAAAAAATAACTCCCTTCCGTCAACTTTTGAGAAATCGAGGATTGAAGTTTCATGTGATCATAGCCTTTAGAGCAAAGATTTTTTTTGGGGTTAATAATACGGAATTACGAATTACACACCGAATCTGCTTGATACTTTGACACGCAGTGGAGAAGGCCCGTAGAAGTAGTGTGTAGGTGTAAATCAGTCCAGCCAAATAGCAGAGATAGAACCTTATCGTTCTAAAGGGACGATCTATTACCCTGGCATGAATGGGGGAGTAAACACGTTACTTGATAGATAGATGGCGCGCGATGACTGGGTCAGCGATAAGGCTTCAAGATTCTTTCAGTACTCTTCTTTTTTTGGGAGTTCATGAAAGACCTGGTTTACTCTGCAAAAATCCAATACATACATCATTGGTAAACACGAATTACTGGTATCTGCGCAACTGTGGGTTCAGATGTAAGCCCCCAGTTTTCCCCAGAATACAAAGATACGTGGTAAATTGTATTCAATTGATTGACCTGACACCTGGCAAACTGTCGTGACGCATGATAAACTTTTTGAATGATGTTATAAGTACGTATGTCATTCAAGGTTTTTTGCGCTAGGTGTACGTATTTTAAAGCCCTTTTTGTGACTCCAGAGCTAGAGAACTCCTCCCGAAATGCTCCTTGGCAATAGCCTTACTTAATCATGATTAATTATTCTTTCAGATTTTCTTTTTGTTTTCCTCCTGTTTTTTTTTGGGGGGGGGGGCGGGGCTGAAAGGGTGGGGGTTGGGGTGGGGGGGGGGGGGGTCAGAGATTCGATAAGATTTAGGGTTGAGGACATGGATGGTTTTAGTACCTGTACGTAGGCGCTCCTAGAGCAAAACCCGTGGGGTGTGCCGGTACATATAACTAAGAGCTTTGAATAAGCTCCAAAATGATAAAAACGTAAAAAAATAAAACAATATTTCAGGCGTTATTTAATCTTAAGTTTTCAGACACATTAGTGTTCTACATTATGATAAATACCCTGAATTCACTGTTTGCATGAAGTCTGTTGAAAATGTTCTTTTGCATATCGATAAATTTGTTTTACCATCCCGTGTGAAATTTCGGATTCATTCAAATCAATAAAGTACTATCTAATCTGGTTGTTACGGGGGGGGGGGGGGGGGGGAGGTAGACTAATTAATAAACTGGATAGAGAAAATAAACCGAGTTGGAATTTAATTTTAGTATCGTGTTTTCCTTCAGCTTGAAGTATGTGGGCAAATGCGTGGACCTTTAGAGTCCGAATACATTCTGTTAGTTTCTCTAAGTAATGATCCCTTTGATCTTTTACCTGCATTTACTTATTAATAGTATAATACATTTTCGAGTTTGCCCGGTCTCTAAAGCTCAGAACATAGTAAACCCGGCCAGGCACCATAACGAGTGAGGGTCCAGTGCAAGAAGTAAGAGACAGAGACAGACTACTTGTACCAGAGAATAGGGAATTATCAGAAGCGAAAAAACACACTTTTCGTGACTACAGGAAGTATGCACGCCGCCATTCTGGATGAAATGCAACATCATTTGGCTTGATCGGCGGTAAACAATACCAGTTTGTACATTTCCACGGGAAGTAAGAGCTTATAAACGGATCCTATTAGTTTCAATCAGCCCAAAAATATGAACAAACCACATAAACAGATATGCACACTGTCTTTGGCGAAGACAGTCTCTTTCAATTCTCGTTACCGCCGTGACCTAACTTAACCATTTTGGTGGAAGTGAGACCTCTTTCTAAATACATACTCTCTGGTGTTACATTAAACATCGTTGCGCGCAGAACTAGTTACGAATAATCGATCTCATCCAAAATGGCACAGGGTAGTCAAAATTGATGACACATTCCTGACTTGTGTCGCTTCTGGTAGTATTTCTATTCTTTGACGTGTACATAGTCATTCAGTGAAGTTATAACAGGGGGCTTTGCCTATTATTGCAATAAATTTTTGTTGTAGATGTATGGGGAATAAGGACAATTAATGTTAGAGATGCTCCATCAAACTGCGTGTGTCTGGGCTTCACCAGCCTATGCAAACCGTGCATCTCAAGTAGTACCTCAAACCGCGTGTCAGTGTCAAACGAAGTATACGGAAAGCGTTTAAGTCTTGCCACGAATTTCCACATAATTATGTAACAAAATGTTTGGTCATCCAGCAGGGTTCGAGACACCCAAACACTATCAAGATATGCATTTGAGAAGCAAAGTATTTTTTTTTTCCGATTTTCTCGAAACAATGGAATTTGGGCATACACGGTTTGCGAGTGTCACCGCTCATATAGTTCATCGCGGGGCATTGCCACAGAAGCTGAAGCTGCCAATTTCCACTGAGGGTCACTTCAGATCGCTGACCACTCTTTGACTGGCTCAGTAGTCTGGTGCCTTCGAGCGATTAATCGATCACCGTTGTGGCGGAATAAATCTTGACCCCAATCTCTCTAATCCCAGATTTGAAACAAGTAGGTAAGCCTACTTTATAAGCGCCGTAATTATCGGTTCATCTGGAGGAGTGGAGAAAAAAACTAGACAGACAGAACTTTATTATAGCTTATTATTTGTGCATGAGAAAGCCCACGATAAGTCGGCAACATGACATTTTGAGTTCTGTACATAATAAAAGACAAGACAATTTCTGGTAAATTGAAGTCAGTGACCCCCCTAAAACAAGATTTTTGAGAAAACGGCATTTAATCCTATAAGTGGCAATAGCTAAATTACACAGACGAAGTTCAATGAACATACAAAATACGTGCAAGTTGCGGGCACACCCAAGAATAAGGAAGAAAAGAGTAGGGGTTGAGGGCCAACTTCGCTCTCCTGAAACAACAACAACAACAACAACAACAACAACAACAACAACAAAATCAAACCAAAACAAAACAAAAAAAGGTGAGATTTATCTCTCCCACCCCACCCCCCTCCCCAACCCTCACCCCCCCCCTCCCTCCCCCCGCCTCCTCGCAACACATTTGAATTTTAGATCAACGTCTAATCTTTATTTCAGGAGATGATATTCTTCCAATATGTTTATCAAAGAGGTTATAACACCCACGCCGCGCCGCACTAAAAAAAAAGGCGTCCTTTTCTTTGACACAGTGATGCCATCTTGTCTAGCCCCCCCACCCCCCTCCACCCCCCACCCCCCACCCCCCCCCCCCCTTTTTGTTTTGTTTGGTTTGGGAAATCCCAGTATTTTCTAAGTCACTATTATTAATTAAGGACATGTTGTAATGTTGGATGATAAATACAGATCTATATTTTAATAAAAAAAAAAACAACAACAAACAAACAAAACAACTTGACTATGGAGGAAAATTAATGAAAAAATATGTTCCAATTACGGCCTGAGATGACAACTTAGTTTGTGCAAAAATTGTTTGCGATCCGTTGGCGCGGGACGAACAATTATGAGAAAAGGTTGTTCCGTGCATTTGGGCATGACTGTAATACTCCACTAGTGCTGAGCTAGAAAATTGCACTAAATAGACCAGGCGTCAAATACAGTCTCCCTGCTTCCAGCTGAGCTCCTCACATACAGCAAACAAACAAAATCAGATTTATCAGTTTTACAGTCATTTTTAAAAGATTACGTGGAACTTAAATAAACACCACAGGCCGGTACAAGAGAGACTGGGCTAGACTGATTAGATTCATTAGATAAGGTTAGCCGGGACGATTTTTCTTCCGTTTGTGTTTTCTTTGTCCACCCTTCCCAAGTTAATACGAACTCATAAATATTCATGAGGTGTCCAGCCTCCTGGCCACAAAACGGTATAAAATAGGTTTGTCAATCTCTGTGAAGTGACAATATAAACTTCAGTCTCCTGAATTCATAAACCCCCCCCCTCCCTTTCCAACCTCCTGTTCCCCCCCCCCCCCCCACGCCATTCAGTAGAATCACTTCACTTGCCTAGATAGTTCCTTGTTGTTAAGAAATATATGGTTAAGAAACTTGGGGACCACTTGCTATATTTTTTACTTACTCTCTTAAAAATAACTTGATAAAACCGACGTATAATTTTCATATTCATTTACCCCGCATTTGAGTGCTGTAAACCCTAGCATACCTTGGATTTGTCCATAACATGATAATTAAAGAAGTTAAAGAAAGAAATGTCTCCATATCCATGAAATTTCTTTGAGTAAACAATAATTTCCATAACGCCCATGCCAAAGTAAAAGCACAATATGCAAAATTTCATAGAAACTCATCTGTCAGCTTTCGGGAAAATCGGTGATGCGTGGCGCACTTCAATATTTTACGGCCTGTGGTTTTGAATTTACTGTTCAGCCACCAAAATGCAAGGGGAGCAACATCCCCTGAACAAAGAATACATAAGATCTGTAAGAAGTTTAAGGCTGTTGTCAAAGAAAACTAAAACTGAGCGCTACTTTAAATCGTTTATTCCATCATCGACTAGGATGTTACAATGTTGTCATCTTGATCGTAATCTGTGTGCAGTTGAATTGTGTCCTGCGTGTCAGGTCAGTGTGTTTTAGTAACGGAAGCATATTGTGTGCACTGTTAATTTTGTTTATTTATTAGTGTGTATGTATATATGTGTGTGTGCGCGCTATATATCATAATTTCTGTTTTTGCAACTGTATCGTTATGTACATCTTATAATAATGAGAGCAGGGGGTAAACTGTCTGTGACGCTTATGCATTTCATGGCCATTCAAGCTAGACACTTGAAAGTTTGCATACTACCGTTTTTGATACTACCAAGTTCCATGGCTGGCTTAGTTTTTGCATTTGATCACGTCTTATATTTTTTTGAAAACTGTGAAACGCCTTAGCGTTTAAACCCGGACTAAATTCCTGGTGTAGTTTTTATGATTGTTAGAGTGTTGCGTATGGGTGTAGCATTCGATACTCAGTATCGAAGGCTGTCACTTTGCGTCTAAGCATTTCATGGCCTTTAAAGCGAGACACTCACAATTTTGGTATATCTAGGCCTAGGCCGGTAGTTTACTATTCTATCTCTTTGGCCTAGGCCTACTGTTTTTTTTATCCTGTCGAGCTGCAGGGATACCGTGATGTATGTTATGATTGTTATGGATGGCGATTCCGCAACCTCTTTACTGGGGGGTAGCAAAACCGATACACAGTATCGAATATGCCATTTCCTTTGAGCGTGGCCTGCTTGAAAGTTATTGTGCTCAGTTTGCCACTCATCGTTCGAAGAACGGGTACATTTACTAGTGTAGTCAATGATCAAAACAAATTTCCTTGTACAAGGACGAATAAAATTTATCTTATCTTATCTTACCTCATCTCATCTCATCTCATCTCATCTCATCTCATCTTATCTTATCTTATCTATCTTATCTATACTGAAGTGAAAAAAGTACACAGGAGACCAGCCAGAATTATGACCTGAGTGTGGTCTCACACCTGTGAAGAAGCCAAGGGGCAAAACAAAGCGACGGGGGGGGGGGTGAGGGGAGGGGGAGACACGGAAACATTCGGAAAACAATTATATGAATAGAACAATGGCAAATATGCCAGACTGGACACCTGTAATCAGTCGAAGAAGTAATACTGACATCACCCAGCTGTTGGACTGAAAGTGAGACAGACCAACCGATTGTTACTTTAGAACTGCTGGTCTAGTGGTAACCATTAAATGATTGTAATGGAGCCATTGTCTATACTTTAGAATACGCTGGTTCAGCATCTAGTTTCTTCAAGAATTTCTGTTGTATTTCTTTCAAGTTTTGCATGGTCTCATATTTCACACTAAACCCAGGATCGGATTAATTGCGACTGATGCTGGAAGCACATGCCAACATAGTGCCCCTCGGCCCTTCCAGCAGAAAGACATTGTCAACACGGACAAGACGCTAAGACTTAAATGGAAGTGTTGAATGACAGATTGTGGATTCAAAGTTCTGTCTTCTTCCAGACCGTACCTAACAATTTTATGAAATATAACCTTTTTTAAAAAACATTTTACACTACTTAGCAGAATGCAATATAGGCATCATAGATAAATGTATCATACGGCCCACCGTAAATGAACCTTTGGATCAACAAAGCACGCATTCTTACAGTATCGATAAGCGTTTTTTGCTTTATTATTTATTGTGGATCTCGCCGTAAATGACCTGTAGTCAAATCAGATCCAGTAGGGTTCGTGTGAAATATAGGCGCTTGCAAAATTTGAAGTAAATCCAACAAAAACATTTCAAGAAAATGATCATTCTAAAATAAAAAACAAAAAAAACGATGCATTATAAGCAGGCGCTTTCGAAGAATGCCTGTTATATTTCATAAGTAATGCCACTTACATTGTACTATTTCAAGAGTTCCTTGTACTGCGCTGTCTGAAACATGACTTACATCAGTGTGCACAAAGTACAATTGGGTGGTATTATTTGATGTGGTTAATTTTATGAAAACGGACCGAACAAATCGCTTATTCACAATGATGTTATTATTTCAGGTCCAAAAATAAAAAGTCAATTTTTGGGAGCACACCCTGTGTTTTAGTTTGACTTTGGATTTTACGGAGTGTTGGCACGATAACGGCCATTTTGCGCCCTTCACGGTCTATTTGGGCACACTTTCTTTATTCATATTTCGTATTCAGAGCTGTCAAGTTTAACATAGAACTAAATACATTCATATAATTTAACACGGTGGTAAAATTCTAAAGGACTTGTTTTGTATAGATCTGGAAAAAGTTTTGTAAACGAGTATGAAAGTTATTAAATGAAGTTGAAGATCTTAGCCTGTCTCAGATAGGAGAGGGTGCACTGTGGGTTCACAACAGAAACTGTATTTTCAAGATAAAATGAGGAAGAACATGACAGTGAACTGTGTATTCAATTTCCCAGTAAACTTTTAACACAGTTGGAATGTTTGCTGTACATGCCCTCTGCAGAGAGAACTGAACTCTTCACTCGGCTCAGCTATTTGCAGGAAAGTGTATTTTGTGTCACAATTGTGACAGTACATTGTAAAGCACGTGTGCCGTTCATTTCAAAGTTTAAGATTAAACATTTATCAAACTGATCCCCCCTTTCATACTTGAAATATTTCAGTTGCTGCGACAAAACTAAATACGTGCACGGTTACAGCCCAAACCAAGGCACGCAATCCGGGAAATGTGATGCGTCTTCCGAATAGGTAATAGCTAGCCTTTGTTGGCGTACTATGCCCCCTTTCTGTACGCTTTTTGTATTTTTTATATCATAGTCACGTATCATACAATGTTCCATGGCGTCGGCTCGCCTTATATTAAAAAATGTGACAGGTCAAGATAAGGCCATCCTAATACCACCGATTGCTTCCAGTCTCGTTTTCTCTCTCTCTGTTTTTTTTTTTTGAGCCACTGTCACTCCCCACATCCAGTTGTACTTATCCTTATCTTTGCAACCATACGCTCTTAATTCGTTTCTTACACAATGTCAAATATTATGTCTTCTGTCCCGACCACCCCCCCCCCCCTGTGCAAACTGCTCGAACACTAATACTATTGATATTGTTAATCTTTAAGTTGGTATTTGTTATTGTTCCTGCAAAATTTAAAATGGGTGTAATAATTATTATTGTCCACGTGACTGTTCTGCTTATTCTCCTTCGTTTTCTTCTATTTCAATATTCTTTCTCACACGTTCTTTACTCACGAGTCATTTCCTGACCATTTTGTCTTCTGGCAGTCTTCTTTCTTTGTCTATCTATGGCCTGTACCCTTTCCTTGATAGGATTTTCTACAGTATTATTTAGTTCTGTATGGACCCTTTTCATTTACCGTCCACCATATCACGTGATTTGCAAACAAAATGGCGGCGTGCCCCACTTGTAGGGCGGAAGCGGTGGACAACGGTCGAACGATGCCATCCTCTTATTGGGCACCCAACTGTACAAACCCGTTACATGCTGGTTCTGGCATAAAAATGCATCTTTGCTTAGACTGTGCACATATTCAGATGCCATCACTAAGGCAAGTGGAGTTTTTTGCCCTACACGGTGCTTTTCAAAGAAGTGCGACTCCCCGCAAACAACCGTAAGGCGGAAATGAAAAGGGTCTAGATCTATAGGTAGAATGCGCATGACGTCACAGAGTGGTTTCTTTTTGGTTTTCCGCCATGTTGTTTGGCCAGTGGAGTTGATTCAAGTGAGTGCGAGGCGTGACGAATTCCACTTGGATATTAAAACAGTTACAATGATAGCGAAATGCATCGTTGTTGGTTGCGGCAACAAGGGTGGGAAGGGTGGCTGTAAGATGTTCAGATTCTCTATCGTCCGTGTTAAGGAGGGAAAGGAAGTGAAAGAATTAACAGAACGTCGACGTCGTCTTTGGTTGAAGGCAGAGAACAGAAAGGGAATTGACTCCCAAACTCGGAACCCGCACCACTTTGTTTGTGCCGAGCACTTTGTCTCAGGTAATCATCATTTTACATCTTAATTGAATAATGTGATAAAACTAAGCCTGTTATTTTCGTCGCAGGAGAGCTAGATCTAGATCTCCATAGGCTACATGTATTGCACGATATTGCAGGCCAGACAGATCTAGCCTAGGGCTCTAGAGCAATATATTATATCCGAGTGAAGGTAGGTGTCTGACAGGATTAACGGTTAGGACCAGGCAGTTCGGTTGTAGGTTTTGGAACTGGGTTAGTTGTGAATTTCTTTCAAGTTGAATCATTAAGAACATCCTACTTGTTAGTGTTTTCTGGATGTAAGCAGATTCAGTAAATTCCTTCTGAACTGCACTGATCAAGATCCTAGATCTAGTAGGCCTGATTTCATCCATTTTAAACAAGTTCAACATGTTGTCCTTTCAGATTACTGTTGCTTAATGATACAGTGTAATTTAATTTGATAAAATTTTATGTTAAAATGACAAGGCAAAACTGAGCTGCCACAGATAGGTTGGGGGAATTCCCCCATTATTGTAGGTGTAAAAACTCGTGGTGCACACTAGATAGGCCACAATGTCTGGAAATGTGACCGCCAGAAAGTCTTTCTGGGTCCAGCTGGTGTCAGGGATGCTATAAGGATCGAGTCCTTTTACTTTTGCAATTTTTCTTCATACCTGGCCCGACTGACTGGGTCCAAATGGCTTACTTTAGCGTCTTCTACACTACATTCAGGACAGAAGATCACACCATCGTATACAGCGGAAACAAACGCGGCATGAATGGTGTTGCAATTATACTGGACAGACGCTTACGAGACAACATTAGCAGCCATGACGCTATAAGTGATAGAATTGTCACTGTGAAACTTGACACCCAACCCGTGCCCCTGAACATCATACAAGTATACGCCCCCACATCTGCGAGCACAGAAGAAGAAATAGAGCTGTTCTATAATGACCTACAATCAGTAACAGACAAAATCCCAAGCAGAGAAATATGCATAATCAATGGAGATTTCAATGCCAAAGTGGGAGAGGGTGAGGATCTGGAATGTGGGATAGGACCCTATGGATTAGGAGAACGAAACGACCGAGGAGACATGTTAGCATCTTTCTGCCATGCAAATGAAATGAGCATCACGAACACTCTCTTTAAACACCCGATGCGAAGAAGATACACATGGATAAACCCTGGAGGCAATCTCCGAAACCAGATTGATTACATCCTGATTGACAAAAACTGGAAAACAACTGTGCTCAACTCAAAGACAAGGCCAGGGGCAGACTGTGACACTGACCACATTTTAGTGACAGCAAAGCTGAGATTGAAAGCCTATAGGAAGAGCAAGCCAAAACCCACCACCAGATTTGACACGGACAAACTGAAATACCCTGAAATCAGCAATGCTTTTCAGATCGAAACAGAAAACCGTTTCTCAGCATTACTCAAGGAGTGGTCAGCTGAAGAAAGACACCCAGATACACTGTGGAAAGACATGAAAAGAATTTGGAGTGAAACAGCTGAATCGAAACTCGGGAAAAGAACGAGGAAAACTCCCAAACCATACATCAGTGAAGAAGTGATAGAGCTTGCAAAAAGAAAGAGCAAAGCCAGAAAACTTAGTAAACAAGATGAATATCATGCACTGAAGAAGGAAATCCAAACAAAGATCAGAAGAGACAAGAATGCATGGTTAGAAAGAGAGTGTGCAAACATAACAGAATGTAATACACAAAGAAAGTCAAAAGAAATGTTTGAACAAATAAGAAAAGTAAAAAAGAGGGATTTCCAACCACAGAACTTGAGTCTGAACAACAAAGAAGGCACAACACTGACAAACACAAAAGATGTGCTCTCAAGATGGCACGAATACGGCAAGATGCTGTTTGCGGACAACATCAGACCAGACCCGAGGGACCTCCAACAACCAGACTCACAACAGATAGATAAAGAACCAGAACCTCTCTTGGAGGAAGTACAGGCTGCAATAAAACAAATAAAGAATGGAAAATCCCCTGGATTAGACAACATACCAGGTGAACTCCTGAAACATACCAGCGAATCAGGAATAAAAGCACTCCACCAAATGATCTGCAAAATTTGGCAGACAAATGAATGGCCAACAGACTGGAAGCTACAAGAATTCTTCATGCTATACAAAAGCGGCAATGTCAAAGACTGTGGAAATTATAGAACCATCGCCCTCATCAGTCACACCAGCAAAATCCTGCTCATCATCATACTCAACAGAATGAAATCTAAGGTAGAAGAGGAACTATCAGAATGTCAAGCTGGTTACAGGACCAACAGAGGAACCGCTGACATGCTCTTCATACTACAAATAATGATTGAACAGATAAGAAGCAATGGAAACGAAGCCTTCATCACGTTCATAGACTACAGCAAAGCTTTCGACAGCGTTAGGCACCATCACCTGTTCGATATAATGATTAAGATGGGATTCCCGAAACACCTTGTGACCCTCATCGCTGCACTATACCACGAACAAAAGGCAACGATTAGATGGAACAATGAGAACTGTCCATATTTCAACATCGAGAAAGGAGTCAGACAGGGTTGCATACTTTCACCTCATCTTTTCAATATTTATACTGAGCAGATCATGAGAAACGCAGACATAGAAGATATGGGAATAAAGATCGGAGGCCGAAACATCACAAACCTTCGCTACGCTGATGACACAGCTCTTATGTCAGATAACATCACCAGCATGAAAAGAGTGTTGCACAGAGTGGATGAAGCGGGCAAGACAGCAGGCCTACACCTAAATGCTAAGAAAACCAAAGTCATGCATACTGGAACAGGGCACCATGAACACCAGGAGATACTAGTAAACAAAACAGCACTAGAAAAAGTGACTGATTTCAAATACCTAGGATCACATAAATCGCAAGATGGAAGCTGCTCAAAGGACATAAAAACAAGGATAGGAATGGCAAAACACAAAATGGTTCAACTAAACAACATTTGGAAGGATAGAGGCACACCAACGGACCTCAAAGTGAACATACTTAAGTGCTTGATCTGGCCAGTCCTACTATATGGTTGTGAAGCCTGGACACTCAAAAAGGCAGACATAACAAGATTGGAGGCAGCTGAAATGTGGCTTTACAGAAGGCTACTCAGAATAAGTTGGACAGAAAGGAGAACAAATACAAGCATCTTAGAACAGCGGCACCACCAGAAGAATAACACCTGAAATAAATAAAAGAAGACTTGCATACATCGGCCACGCGGCCCGAAACAAAAGCACGGCCCTTATGATATCAATCCTTCAAGGAAAGACAGAAACAAAGAGAAAACAAGGAAGACCACCCATTACATATCACGATAACATCAAGAAAGTCAGCCAGCTGGAAATAAGTGAACTAACTAGGAAAGCTAAGGACAGGA
Organism: Onchidella celtica; assembly: GCA_963931925.1. Taxonomy (NCBI): domain Eukaryota; kingdom Metazoa; phylum Mollusca; class Gastropoda; order Systellommatophora; family Onchidiidae; genus Onchidella; species Onchidella celtica. The sequence goes on along the minus strand of OZ007576.1, from coordinate 12,657,832 downwards.
TTGGGTGGAGGAGATTTTGTCGTGACATCCACTGTAGCAGCTAACATCGATGACGATGAAGCCGACAGGTGACAGGTGACACTACATTCCTCCATTGTTGTGGACAGGTCTAGCCAAACAACATGGCAGACCCGGAAGTAAAGTGAAATATGCGCATTCTACCTATACTGTAAATATCATAATCTATGTCCTTTCTATAAAGTTTGTTTCTTCCTCAGGGCACAAGATAAGCTTCTATTCACCAATCTAAATGACGTCATTCAAATGATCGCACTGCTGATCGCCAGGAAGTGACGTGATTTTCTCTCACCCTTCTGCGTCACAATGTCAAAATGATGGATCTTGTTGTCCCACCACATCATTAGTGATTCCGACAGTCAACCTGCAAGAGATCTACACAGACAAGTAATGACATTAAAACAAAAAATCTCATACAATTTTTAGAAGAAAAACTGTCCTGTTCATAATGTTGTAATGATGAACGTAATTCAGTCTTATTTCCTGTGACCACAGTGCTGAGATTTTATATTGGAACTAATGAAAGAATATTGTAGTTTCCAGTCACGTGGGTTTTTTACGGTCGGAACCAAAAAGATTGTATACTAGCAGAGAGTATGGACCCTTTTCACTTCCGCGTTTCGGTTGTTTGCGGGGAGCCGCACGGCATCGAAAAGCACCGTGTAGGGCAAAAACCTCAACTTGCCTTAGTGATGGCATCTGAATATGTGCACAGTCTAAGCAAAGATGCATTTTTATGCCAGAACCAGCACGTAACGGGTTTGTACAGTTGGGTGCCCAACAAGAGGATAGCATGGTTCGACCGTTGTCCATCGCTTCCGCCCTACAAGTGAGGCACGCCGCCATTTTTTTGCAAATCACGTGATATGGAGGACGCTAAATGAAAAGGGTCCATAGATGTATAGAGAGGTTTCACTATTGGTCGATTTGCACTGCGAGACACGGGAGACTCCGAGAAACCATTGTTAACATGGAGCGGAAAGTAGGTCGCTGCGGTAAACAAAACTGGTTTGTACATTTCTACGGGGCGTAAGAGCTTACAAACGGCTCTAATTAGTTTCAATCAGCCCAAAAATATGAACAAACCACACTAAACAGACATGCACACTATCTTTGGTGAAGGCGGTCTCTTTCAATTCTTCAATTTCTTGTTTACCGCAGCGACCTAGTTTCGCGATTTGGCGGAAGTGAGATCTCTCTATACATCTATACTCTCTGATACTAGTTCTAGTTATGTTCATAATGGGTTTTGATCTGCTATTTCAGTTAGACCTCAGACTCTGATGGAGCAACATCGAGCTATCAGTTCTTTTTCTAGCGCAGTTAAGAAAATTAGAATCTGGATATCTAGATACCTCTAGATCTAGAGCTAACGCCTAAATTGATCAACTTATTTAAAACTAAAACAGCGGCTTTGGTCTAACCACTCTTCCTTGTCTCCCCACTTCATTGATGTCCGTGTGATAAAACACACATTAAAGCGACGAGACCAAACTGTGGACAATATGCATTGAAAATCAGTGAAGTAAATTTACTAGATCTAGTATAATTGACAGGAAAATAGAAAAGGTAAAAGAATTATAACAAGAAAACTCAAGACGACGTCAGAAGAAATCATTCTGCCAAAGGCTAAAGCCTTTACATTAAAATTTGACAGCAGGAAAATAGCAGTCTTCTTCTTCTTCTTCTGCATTCTTCGTGTCAGGCTGTTTATATCAGGAGGCCGGTAGCCTTTATGAAGGACGCTGTGCTCCTGAGATCCTCTGCTGTCTCATAATAATAATAAAGCTTAAAATTTGACAGCAGGAAAATAGCAGTAACAACGATTACTAGTCCATTCTCAGACATGACCTGTCTTTTCAAACTAGGCGTCATCTAGACGTATTCTGTTTTTATTTTACATGCTTAGATCAGTATGAACCTTCGTGTGTGACTGGACGGAAACAAAATCTGAGTCCTGGTGTTGATCTGGTGATTCAAAAAGACAGATATGGATGATTGATCCCTTCTCAGACATGACCTGACTTTTCACAACAGGAATCATCTAGACGCATTATGTTTTCATTTTGCTTGTTTATAATTTAGATCAGCAAGAACCCTCGTGTGTGTCTGGACGGAAACACAGTCTGAAAACTTCTGTTGATCTAGTGATACAAAAAGACAGACATGGATGACTCACGATTTGAATGGATCAGAGACCGTGTTTATGATGGGCTCAATTTGCTCAATCCCGCAATCTTTGACGAATTTCTGGAACATTCGGAGATGGAACTTTCCACATTTCTCAACAAAGGCCCCAAAGAGTTGGACGATCCAGTAACCATCCTGTTTTACAAGGAAAAATTGTGTCTTCGGACTGGTAAGAAACTGGATGTTAATGAGTATCGCACACTTGTAATATTACACACAAACATACCTACGTGCAAAACTTGCATACACACATATTGGGATTATTTATTTATTCCTTTAAAAGGAAATAATGCCAGCACTTTATAGCATTGTCAAAATATGACAAAAAGAAAAAAGAAATTGTAGTCAGAGCGAACTTCAAAACCTTTTAAAATAATTATGCCCACATACACTTTTACATGTTACCATGCGTAATATGATATTCTGTAGAATTTAAGACTCAAACGGTTAAAAAGTCTTAAAGAGCAACCCGGAAGCCTTATTTCTTTTACAATATGATGTAAAGTCGCGTTAATTGCACTGTTAGAATTAGAAACTTGGAAATATATTGATGTAAACACTGAAAATATTACATTTTGATACTCTGAACTCTCTCCATTAAACAGGTCCTTAAGTCATTAAAAGCAATTCTCAACGCAATAAAATAATAATTAATAATAATAAAGCGATACGCTACAATGACAGTGTGGTTACACACCATGGCGCATAACCTTTCCATACAATTATCTTCACCAGGTTTAAAAAGTTTTGGGGATCAAGAAACAACTTCTAGCAGGTTATCTCACGATGTTTCCTCCAGGCACGCGCTGATTCAGGCGACACGATCATGTGAGTCCTGGTCTAATGCTTAATATCATCAGAGAATATGACTGTATTGTATGGGTACAGAGAAATCACTTTTGCCAAATCGCGAAACTAGGTCGCGGCGGTAACAAGAACTGGAACAAAACGAAACAAAAATAAAAACTATTTAGAGCCGTTTGTAAGCTTTTACTCCAAGTGGAAATGAGCAAACGAATACTGTTTACCGCAGCGACCTACTTTCCGCTCCATACTAACTCTAAAAGTGATTCAGAGAAAGGAATGAGGGGAATGAAAGTTGTAGTGCTTAGCTAGTGCCCAGAAAAGCGAAGCGGAAGTGAAATGAAGAAGAAAAACTAATGATCAAGATGGGCATCATACCCGCGACCTCTACTACGGCACCAGCCGCATTTGCCAAGGAGAAAACGGATCGCTTAACCTTTCGGCCACTCAGTCTCGGAAACACTAACAGTGGTTTCGCGGAGTCTCCCCTGTCTCGCAGTCCATATCGGCCAATAGTGAAATCTCTCTATACATGCGTACTCTCTGGTATCATTGCGAATATTATTATTTAGGCAATGATAATGGAGGTCCCTTGATTTCATTTGATGAACATGATAGTTATTTACCAGCCGACCTGCGAAAGGTAAATCTTGCAAATTCTTTGCAGGAAGCCCAACCGTATATTAAAATCAGTTCTAAATGATTGCTCCCACCCCTTGTTCCATCAGATAGTCCGATCCAGAAGAACTGGAAGAATACTGTATTTAAAAACAAACAGAGAGCGCTATAGACGATATTTTTTGCCATCCGCAATTCAAAGTAGCAGTGTTTCCTGCTGTAGTATGCTGTTGTTAGTTTTTCCTAATGGATTTTTCTTACAGTGCGTGTGTGTGAGCAATGTTCTTCCTTGTTGGCAATGCTGTGTGAGCAATGTGCGTGTGTGCGGTGTGCGTAAAGACCTGTAGGTCTTAGATATTGTATTTCTGCTGTTACTGATGCTGTGACAACAAATTTCCTGGAAACAGAATAATAGAGTCATATCTCATCTTATCTTATCTTATCTTATATATGGGGATCTAGATCTAGGCTGCATTAAACACGGTATTTGGATTCGACGCAATGACTAATAGAACGGTGCGGTTCCACCACAATTTCTCGTAGAAGTACACAGATGATGTGATAACTTTAATTTTCCACCACCAATGTGAAAAGAGAGGCCAACGACGAAATTTCCGATCATGCTTTTTGATTCTACTCCACGAAAATACGTCACTGTTTCTGAGGCCCAAACAATCGCAAACAAATTATATTAAAGGCTGACTTTGACCAAAACTGAATGATTGTGTCCACGTAACTCATCAGCAAAAAAGTTGAAGCAGTGCACCAAGTTTCATAATTTTTTTATCACGCGGTCATGCAGTTCTAGGTGATTACACGTTCACCCTCTAGCTCCATTATAGTATAAGATCAACAGCTAAGTCATATTTTGCGAAGTTCTTCCACTAGGTAACATGACTGTGTTACTTTTTCTTTTTTTCTTGAGAGCGTTCATCATCAATATTCTGCCTTCACTTCTTTTACAGGAACCAATACACAGTCAATTTAGATATTGTGTGTTTTGTCCATATTTTGCAGCCTCTGGACCTGTAATTGCACCATTTTCCACTTTCCCGGACGACGAAGACAATCTGGCAGCCTGTGAAGTAGGTGCTTTCTTTCTTTTCTTTTTTTTTAAAAAAATAATTGTAGAATTTAATAGAAAATTGTGTTGTGCTGTGTGTGTGTGCGTGTGCTTGCGCGCACGTGTGTGTGTGTGTGTGTGAAAAGTTTTTTAAAAAAAAAATGCAATTTGCACGAGACAGAGACAGAGTGTCAGGATAAGGGCAATAATTTGAAACGACAGATACATGAAGTGGACGAAGAAGTTTGTGTGGAGAATATTTTTTGTGAGCGACTTCCGCGTCATTCATTTTCATTATGTTACATGGAAACCGATAAGCGATGAGTCGCAAGGCCTAGGCAGAAAAAGAAAGTTGGCAAAAACGACAACAACAACGTTGTATTTGCAGATTCCTACTGGTGTAGACAAACAGATGCAAGAAAACGTTACAAACAGAAATTGAATGTAAAAAAACCCAAAACCACCAAATGAGTTTCAGCATTATAGAGTGAGAGGCCAATATTTGTAGTTTGTAGGACTGGTTACGTTTTGTTGAGTAGTTGCAGCATGTATACGTTCCAGTTTTATGGTCAATTGCTTTGACTACGACTGCCGAGCAGAACCCAGTCGTACCTAGTAAGAGCTTACTTGCACTTGCTCCAGCCGCAGCGTAAAGTTTATATTATTAACTGATATCTTACCTTCACTATGACAGCCAAGCAGCACTCAGCTGTACACAGTAAGGGCTAATGATATTATATGCACTTGTCCCAGCTGCAGCGCATATCATTGATCTTTTACCTTCACTACGACAGTCGAGCAGGACTCAGCTGTAAACAGTAAGGGCTAATGATTGTCACAAATCCCAGACTGGGAGATGTAATAGTTTATGACAGGACAACAATCACGAACAAACAAGTTTAACACTTAACAGAACAATCCATCAGACTCACACATTTATTAAACATAATTATACAGATAATAGCGCAATTACATACATTATATTATTGGGATTAACTGCCGTACAACGGCCTTATTCTCACACACACTCTCCCTCGGATCCACAACCCGGTAGTTACTCCTAAAGGCACTTCGGCCTCAGCCTCTCCCCTCAGGGTCTTAATAGCACATTAATAATTCACTGGCACCGCAGTCTCTCAATATCACCTTCCTATTGTCATACACCTTAGCATTCCACTAGCACCTCCGCAGGGCAATAACACATTATCATTTCAATGGGCCATCAACATGGCAATAGTACATTATCACATTCACGCTCATATCTACGTCCCTGTCCGTGGCCTGACTGCCACGACTTTATGTGCCTCTACTGTCCTGCACTGACAGCCTCACTTCTGGCCTATGTGTGGCCTCCGGCCCTATGCTGGCCTATCACCGTAGGCGGCGCTCTTTGGCCCGACCTCGGCACCTACAAGAATAACATTACATTGGTATAATACCCTACCATTTCTATTCACTCCACCTCTCCTTACAACCCATGAAGCGTACACACACTAGTTCACCTTTCACTCACCACACATCTTACGGTAACACACCTCCATCGGAGTACACACTACTCACTCGCGCTACAAATCCATGAACTCACTTTCATCTATCGCTCATGGCGCACATTGCTATATCCAATATCAAGGACTTCCACATTCCTCACATATACTTATTTACATCATGGTAATAGACGAATATAATATAATACATCAATCATAATTATCAATCAACGTTCTACCTACCAGTCATCACTGGAAAAACTCTCTCACTGGTCTCTCGACTGCTCCCCTTATGTTCGCCCGCTGGGCTCTTACTAGCGTCCGTTCAGTAGGACCTTCTAACTTGCAGTGATAGTAATACAGCGCTTTCGCCTCATTCAGACCCCCACCACTCATAACATGCACGCTTTCCTTACTTGTCTTCGTGCGTTAATTTTACTCTCTTCCTTTCACGTCTTTCCCTACCTGTCTGCCGTGAGCCCTTCTTACTCTACACCCGCTCTGTAGCAATCCCCTTAATTGCACTCACTCCACTCATGACAATGATATCGAACAAATTTTAATCTTCAAGAGGCTGCAAGATATAATTATTGATAAACCTACAAGAGGCTGCAACATCTATGTTTGGATCCTTACGGTAATTGCAAAACAATCCCCTAATCTCCATTATGTATGGGTCCTTTGGAATTGATTAAAAAAAAAAAAAACTCATTGTGAATGTTTTTCACTGAAGCAGAAACTCTCACAATGATTGTGGGAACAGCCTTACTGCAGTCCTCTTAAAAATATCGAATGTAGTTCTGATTGATTTGAATTCGAATTTGGCTGCACTCTTTCGTCGTTTTTTTTTTAGAACCCTTACTGCAGTACTTCAAAAAGTGTCGAACATAGTTCTGGCTGTACTCTCTTCTCGTTTTTCTTTCTTTCTTTCATTTTAAAAAGAATTATATATTTGCATTGATGGTTGTTATCCAAATATTGTGCTGGTGCATGAAATGCAGGGCAAGCAGAAAACGTTTTTGAACATGGTATGGAGCCATCTGCCGGAGGAGGTCGCCAATGCTGGGGCCAACAGCTTCTTCTTCATCCGCACTACCACAGGAATGGTTCCTGCCTACAGAACTCTGGAAGAGGCAGAGCTTGACATGCCTACACAGTTGGAATACGGCTTGCTCAATGGACATGCACTGATACTGCTGGACTCGATATTGAATCTGGTCTGAAATAATAATAATAATAATATGTTGTAATTTTAAATCGTTATCACAGTCTGCTACTTTCTGTTTTTGTCATCAAAATGAATACATGAATACCAGGCAAACTTTAAGTTCTTTCAAAGTGTTTGTCAAATTATGATTTATGATAATTCGATATCTCATATAAAAATACGTCTATCCTAGTTGTAGAATGATATACTTACATGACAATGAGAAAAAACAACAACAATGATAAAGAAAAACAGTATTTATTAAGGGGATTGGCCACAGAAGGCTGCACAAAGATAGCATCACCAGTTTTGTAAATTTTACAGGCGAGCGATTTGAAAGTTTGACATGAAGTATCAAATGTCTCTGTTACGACTTTTAAATCCTCATCAATATTAAGGTCAAATAATTCGATAATGGAATTCGCATCATGTCAAATTGTAGTACTTACCAAGGCCAAACAGGATATGCAAAAAACAAAAATCGAAAATTTTCGAGTTACGGTGTTTGCGCAGGCACCCCTCGATATGGTTGATTTAGTGTAATGTATTGTAGATCCAGTGTTGGAATTAGCTGTGGAGCATTTAAACTTTTGTCAGGAATCTGAACTTGTAGCCAGTTGTAATGTGTCAGTCTTTTACACTGAAAATCATGATTAGATTCATTTCTCCTGTGTTTCTGCATCATTAATTATTCGGTGCGTTTGTGTGTGCTTGAGTGTGTATGTTTGTGTCAGAGTGGGTTTGTCTGGGTGAGTTTGTGTGAGTGTATATGTGTGCAGTGTGTGTATGTGTGAGTTTGTGTGAGTGTATGTGTGTGTCTGTATGTGTGAGTCTGTGTGAGTGTATGTGTGTGTGTGTATGTGTGAGTTTGTGTGAGTATATGTGTGTCTGTGTATGTGTGAGTTTGTGTGAGTGTATGTGTGAGTTTGTGTGAGTGTATGTGTGAGTTTGTATGAGTGTATGCATGTGTGTGTATGCGTGAGCTTCTGTGCGTGTATATATATATATGTATGTATGCGTATGTGTATGTGTGTGTATGTGTGAGCTTGTGTGAGTGTAGTATGTGTGTGTATGGGTGAGCTTGTGTGAGTGTTGTATGTGTGTGTATATGTGAGCTTGTGTGAGTGTTGTATGTGTGTGTATGGGTGAGCTTGTGTGAGTGTTGTATGTGTGTGTATATGTGAGCCTGTGTGAGTGTTGTATTTGTGTGTATATGTGAGCTTGTGTGAGTGTTGTATGTGTGTGTATATGTGAGCTTGTGTGAGTGTTGTATGTGTGTGTATAAGTGAGCTTGTGTGAGTGTTGTATGTGTGTGTATAAGTGAGCTTGTATGCGCGTGTGTGTCTCTGTGTATGGGTGTATGTGTGTGTCTGTCTGTTTGAGTAAGTGTGTCTGTGCATGTGTGTTTGTGTGAGGGTATGTGTGTGTGTGTATTTGTGTTTGTGTGTGTGTATTTGTGCGTGTGTGCGTACGTGCGTGTTTCCAAAATTGCTGTTGTGTCTGTTTCGTGTATTATAACGTCCAGCCAAGTAGCACGTATTAACATTATTTTATGGTCTTGTCATTCATCTGTTGATCTGCCCGTGGGCTTGAATTCTTCTAGACCTACCATATGAAAGACAATTTGTCCATAACACTTGTCACGTAACCCATTCATTTCAAATGATCTCAAGATCTATCAGCCGCTGCTGTCCTACCAACAATATCAACTGCTAGAAGCCAGACGGAGTAACGCCCGCAGTCTGGACTTCAGCCGAGCGTCAAGGGCTTCCAGATCACACAGGATGTCGGTCGCCGCCATTGCCAGAAAAAAATCCGCTAAATCTGTCAATGACATTACATCTCTCGTTCTAGAAGCAGCAAATTCTACAGTGGGTTTGGGTTAACTTAGAGAGGGAGCACACAGAGAAAGTAGGTATGCCAGCGGCTGGGCAAACAGCCAGCGTCAGATATCCAGCTGCTGGTGAACTCAGAGAAAGCTGGGCAAATGGGCGTCAGCCGAACGTTTAAGTCAAAAGCATCAATGTGTATCAGTGATATACTAGAGGGTGAAATCGTAAGCAGCTAACACTTCGCGACTACGCCATCAAAAATTATGAAACTTGGTGTACTGCATCAATTTTTGACGAAGAGTTACGTGGACACATCCATTTTGCACAAAAATCACTCCTTACAATTATTTATATTTAATGTTTTGAGCCGCAAAAACGGAGACGCATTTTCACCGAGTAGATTCAAAAAGCATGCTGGGAAAATCCTTGACCTCTCTTTACGCATTGGTGGTCGAAAATCAACGTTATCACACCTATGTATTTCTACTTGAAATTGTGGGGTAACAGTAAGTTCTGTTAGTCACTGCATCGAATCCAAATGCCATTTTAATGTAGCCTAGATCTAGATATACGGTCTGTGTTTGGTATATGGAAAACTTGCAAGATTTATCTTGCGCGGGTCGGCTAGTATTTAATAATGATGCGCTAATGGTATTCAAATCCCTCTTCCCCCCTCTCTCTCCCTTTCTCTCTCACTCTTTCTCTCTCTCCCTCTCTCCCTATGTGTGTGTGTTTGTGTATGTATGTGAGTGCGCTTTCAGTTTTGTTGTTGTGGTTGTAGTTGATTTCATTATAGGAACCATGTTTATATTTCTTACACTATCAGTAATACATATTTTGACTGAATGTCTGGACTTCATACATATCCCAAAAAGGCACTGTGCCTGCGGATCCGTAAAGAATTATTTTCTGGCGTGGACCCGCAACGCATCCTGTCCTTGATTTAATAATTTTATACTCGTTTACAAAACTTTTTACAGATCTGTACAAAACAATTTTTTTTTTTTTAAAGGATATCAATGTATTTGGTTCTGTGTTGGGCTGGACAGCTCTGAATGCGAAATGTAAATAAAGAAAGTGTACACAAACAGACCGTGACGGAAGCAAAGTGGCCGTTATCGTGCCGACGCGCCGTAAAAATCTAAACTCAAATTCAAACTCAAACTCTCATGATGTAAAGAATTGGATATGTATTGGAACTGCGAAGAATTGGATTAACTCTTTCCATGCCAGGGCCATTTCCACGTTTGTGCCAAGGGTTTTTTGCTCGCGAAAAATCAAAGCAAGGGCGAATCAGAAAATTGAGAATTTTACCAGATCTAGATCTATCTCAAATCATTGAAACCTATGCATGTTTGTTATATCAAATTGAAGGAAAATGGATGAAGCAGCTGAAAAACACATAAAGAAGTGTATGATTGATAGATAGGAATGTAAAGTACAAGCAAAAGGAAGAGCAGAGTCGTGCGAAACGAAAGAAACCCCGGAATTGATATAGACGATAGATCGTGGGTTGATTCAAACGCGGTCGGCCATAACGACGATATATCGGGGATTGGCATGGAAAGAGTTAAAATGTGTCGAGTCGGGGAAAAACTGATGTACAATTCAAACATCCGGCTGTGAAACTACACACCGTGCGCGCTATTCTGCACAAAACCAGCGCCAGACGAGCGGGCAAAGAATTCATTGGACATTCCGACAAATGTGTCTGCTTACCATCTGCTGGCTGCTGGCGTTCTCTCTGTACACCTCTGTGCACCTCAAAGGATAAGGAGGCTTAGTTTCTAACCGCACCAGCAACCTGTTTTCTCTACGTGCTCCCCTTTAATCGACACAATGTTATTTCTATACAAGAATTATAGGCATTGTCAGGCAAAAGAAGATGTTATTCCAAAGTCTTTTTTAAAAAGTGTGATAAACGAAAGAAGTGAGTGGTCTCGTGAAACAATCAGTCTGTTGCCATATGAGATTCCACAATTATTGTACAACATACCAAAGATACTAGAAACAATAAGATGAGACAGGTACTGCTTTTATTGTGCACAGATTTGGCACCGCCACCGAGCGGCGAATGCGCGGAAGTAATGAACAATGCAATATTTTACAAAGCCAAAGGGAAAATATTGAATTTTTTTCACTGTTCAGCTTTCGCTGCAGGCCTTGATTGAGGACACCTACTTCGTAATTTTAACTTCAATCGCTGTTGTTGTTTTTTTGTCATAGTAGCACTGTAACAAATCCACGTCATTAATTTATCACTATACTAAGCATTCTTTTCTTGCAATGCGCCGTGGGCCCCGCCCCTGAACAGCGCGCAAACTGTGTTCACGACTTTTTTGGAGGTGCGAAAAAGGGAGTGTCTCATCTTATCATTTTCTAGTATCTTTGATTATACCACATTCACTTATTTGGAAAAATTTTCTGATGTAGAGTGGTAGGAAATCGGATCTTGTGTAATGTTACAGAGTTGAATATAAAACAGCCTAAACATTTGTAAGAGCATTTTGTAGTCGTTGAACCAACTAATCAATCAGCCTACCCATCTCATCATATGTGTGTGTGCCTGGAGAAAGGTCCCAGTTGTCGCAAATTTTGGATTTTGATATACGGGCATATTCTTCTAGAAAATTCAATGCTGAACACGCTGCTTTTAAAATTTTTTCCAATATCTTAAGTAGTTTTGAAGATATGGCACATTTTGTAAGACAAGGGGCAAAAACAAACTTTTGAGAAAAACAGCTTTAACAGCTCTCGCCCATGATAGACTTTTTGGATATTGTTGGGGGAGCGTAGTTTTATTACAAAGGCAAAGAGGGAAACTACCGAGTTGTGTTCAATGCTCAGATCTAGCTTTTTATGTAAAATACTGCGCTCTCCTAACAACATCCAAAAAACTTCCAACTTGGCTGTTTTTAGGGGACCGTGGCATGTGACACGGTAAACTATAGATGAGCAGTGAACACTACTCAGTATTATTTCTATAACGGCTTTGTAATTAGTCCACGGTCCCCTAGCAACAACCACTCCAATATTACTTCGTGAAGAGTCACATGTTGTAAAAATAATTAATAAAATAATATTTAAACATAAAATATTCCAAAATCCTTTTCATATGCTTTTTAGAAATGCTTAAACTTGTGTTTTCTGTTAGAAGTACATTTTCGACTAGGCACGACTTTTTCTACCTTTTCACCCCCTAGCTCAAAAACAGCTGTACCGACAACTGGTACCTTTCTTCAGGCGCACACACATATTCCGCAACATAACAACCCCACTCTGGCAGAACTCTACATCCACAGCAATAATATTATGGTAAATACTTTTGTTAGTGAAGGGAGGGGTCTTAAACATGCTAGACGAACTCAATGCAAGTTGCACAAAAATTCCTTCTGGTTATACTCAACAGAAATAAAATGTAGATTCCAGCAATATCAGTTTTATTCGTAGAATGATTGAATTATTGACTCGTTTTCTTTTGAACATCTCTTTTATAGGAGCACGACTCTGAGTCCAAACCCACAGCCTCAACTTTTCTGAGAGACGAATTTCTCATCGGTTTGCAGAAATTCATGCACCAAATCGACAAGCTTTTGTCTCAGCTGAGAGGATCGGTAAGAAAATAACTCGTTGTCTTTACGCAACACTTGAGTCACAATCTCTAAAGATGAACTTGCGAAGCGTTCTCCGCCAACTCATCCATTGTCGCAGATCGTTAAGAAACAAGATTTTCAGGAATGATAACATTTATCTCAAGCTAGACTGGTACAGAAAAATGTACAACGTATGGTTGCTTTCATTTTTGTTGCAATTGCATGTTGTTGTTGTTGTATTTTAATTGTCTCGGCGAGTGCCTGATTGCTGCCAACTTTTAAAATGTATTTAAACTTGTCAGCTCTGACTACGAAATATAAATAAAGAAAGTGTACCCAAATAGACAGTGAAGGGCGCAAAATGGCCGTTATCGTGCCGATGCGCCATAAAACTCAAACTCAAATGGACCAATAGTGAAACCTCTCTATACATTATGTATACTCTCTGCTGTGTCCAATCATAGCTGTTCAACTATTTCAATATGTAGAACGTGCATGACGCCATAGAGTCTCTTCCGCCACTAAAGATGGCCAGGGGATCAGCTGATTAGTGTAACTTCGAGATATGTCTAAGCGGTTAAAATGCTTGCTAGCTGTATTGTAGTTGATCGCTACGACAGGGTTTGGAAAGGATGGGTCCAAGCTGGTCAGATCCTCTACCATCCGTGTAAACAAGGGAAAGGGAGTGAAAGAATTGACCGAACGTCTCCCATTGCACATGTACACACAGGCCATTGTTTACCGCAGCAACCTACTTTTAGCTCGCCGCACGGTTGGTTCGCGATGCGTCCCATGCCTCTTAGTGCAAATCAGCCAACGAATCAAATCAAAGCCACAATCGCCATGGTGATGGGGTGGTCCGGACACTAAAGATGGGGGATATGCACATTCTACCCATAAATGGCATCTGTTTTGTACTTCTAATCCAGAAACTCAAAAGAAGATAATTATGCTGACATGTTTGATGTGATTTTTTGTTTACTTCTTTATTTCTTTGCTGAATAAAGCTCAAATTAGAGATTCCAAAGATTCGATTAACTGGACGACCTGCCATTGATCTAAAAGATGACGAGGCGATGAGAACAATACACGATACAATTCATACCTTTCAACATCAGGTGAGTGTCACGCGAGACACAGGATACCGAGACCAATCAATTCGCCAAATTCCGTCCATCGATTTGTGCGCGTATCATCGATGTCAACCATGCAACAATGCTCATCACACCCCTTCATAATTGGACGAAATAACTAGTATTGACCATATTTATATGCACTCAATTTGTGGACAAACAGCGGGAGACGGAATGGTTCGTCCCGGTATTCTGTGCCTCGGGTTCAATGTCTTTTATTTGCCTAATTTCTTCCTTTCTTTCATTTTCTCCCTTTCTTTCTGTTCCGAATGCCTTTATTGAATTTTCTGTATTGATTTCATTTAAGTTTCTTCACAGTGATTGCTTATTGCTTGTTGTTGTTTTTCTTCGACCTGATTGAGATTTGATGCACTTTGCCATTCTTGCATTATAATGTTCCACACTTATTTCTCCTTTTGTTCTAAAGTATAGCAAGATGGTAACACTTGAATAGATTGTCACATTCCCATTTGACCAGGTTGATAGTCTCCTGGAAACGACCATCAACAAACCTCGTGTTGGAGACGGACCTCTTGTGGAGATCAAATACTGGAGAGAGAGAGACACCCTTCTGCACTGCATAGCAGAGCAGTTACAGGACCCTATTGTAAGTTATTCTATTCGAAGTTCGGAAAGGACAAATGTTTATATGACAGTATTCGAACCATATGCGCAGGGTTGGATTAACCATTAAGCAAAATAAGCCCGCGCTTAGGCCATCAAGGGAAGAGTTGCACCACAGAAACCTTTCAGTGCCAAATTTACCATGGACCCTATGGTGCAAAACTACGAATGGTGCATTTGAACCAGGGTCCACAAAAAATGGGCCCCCGCAATAATTGAAAAAAATTAAGACATTTGCTGGCGTATAAATACCGCTCTATTTAATTTTCAAATGTGAATTACATAATTGTCTACAGTACATGGGGGCACCGAAAAGTGCTTAGGGCCTCTAGAGGTCTTAATCCGACCCCACATGTGCCTGTTTGTTTCACGAGTTTATTGGATACAACCTTTACATCACTTGTCTATCATAACGAAGCTATGTATAGCTTTCACCGATTTTTAGTACCTACTTCATGATTTCACCAAGAATTTGATGTAATAAAATTAGAGGTCTCTCCAGATTTTGCGCATAAACGTGCGTGATGAGGCTTAGTTTGAAAGTTAAGACCAAGATGAAGGCAGCCCATTAGGGAGCCCTTTTGAGGGCCAGGAAAGAAATAGAGAAAGCAAGGAGAAAAATACCAATCACTAAAACTAACTAGAAGGGAGAGGCTTAAATGCCAAGGGCAACGATCCTCCCTAAATAAAGACCTACAACTTAGTTTGAAAGTTTAATGTGGCTTACACAGTATATCATGTAGATCTATGACAAAACAGAATAAACAGTATTCACCGTGGTCAGAATGAAAATCTTCATGTTTAATAACGTTGCCCACCTTCATGCTACACCTTCCCTACCGAAGAAGGCACTGTGCTTGCGGGTCTATGAAAGAATTATTTTCTCACGTGGACCCTCGACGCACCCTGTCCTTTCTGAGAGAGGCTAAGATCTGCAACTTGATTTGATAACTTTTATACTCGTTTACAAAACTTTTTCCAGATCTATACAAAACAACCTTTTTAGAATTTTATCAATGTGTTAAAAGTATATGAATGTATTTAATTTTATGTTAAACGTAAAAGCTCTGAATACGAAACACTAATGAAGAAAGTGCATCCAAACAGACCCTGGAGGGAGCAAAATGGCAGTTATCGTGCCGACGTGCGGTAAAACCCAGACAGCCTCAAATTCTATACTCCATCTCACCATTTGCCCAGTACGCTTGAATAGATCCGAAAAGCTGAACCAAAATTTAAACCAATAATTTGTATCAACGTGGAAAAAATACGATTAAAATGAAACAAAACTGCACAATTTCTAACGCTTAGACATACACAATGGCAAGAGGTAGACAATCATCCATACAGTGTTTGAACGTTTGAAGATTACACTCTCAAATTACTTTTATCGGACAACAGGGGAAAGCTACGGTGTGGTTATAGCAGAGAGTATGTATTTATAGAGAGATCTCACTTCCGCCAAACCGCGAAACTAGGTCGCTGCGGAAATAAGAAGTGAAAGAGACCGCCTGAACCAAAGATAGTGTGCACATCTGTTTACTGTGGTTTATTCGTATTTTTCAGGTTGATTGAAACTATTTAGAGCCGTTTTGTAAGCTCTTACGCCCCGTGGAAATGCACAAACGGGGATTGTTTACCGCAGCGACTTACTTTCCGCTGCTCTTAAAAATGGTTTCGCAGAGCCTCCCGAATCTCGCAGTGCAAATCGACCAACAGTGAAAACTCTCTACACATACATACTCTCTGGTTACAGGTAGAATGCGCATGACGTCAAAGAGTATCTTTCGCCATTAAAAATGGCAGGTGGATCAGCTGATTAATGTAACTTCGAGATATGTCTAAGCGGTTAAAATGCCTGTTAGTTGGATTGTACTTGATTGGGGTGGAAAGGATGGATCCAAGCTGGTCAGATTCCCTACTATCTATGTAAAGAAGGGAAATGGTGGGAAAGAATGACCGAACGCCTCCCATTGAACATGTCCACATTTCTATTATTTACTTAGCGACGTACGCTTAGCTCGCCGCCGGTTGGTTCGCAACGCCTCCCGTGCCTCGTAGTGTAAATCAGACAACAAATCAAAATCAATGCCACAATTGACATGGTAATGGGCGGGTCCGGACTAAAGATGGCGGATGCGCGCATTCTACGTATATATTTGTATCTGTGTTGGTGACATATGTCTGACAGGAGCTTTACAGTCATTTCCTACCCCCCCCCCCCCTTTTCCAAGATTCTTTATATGCTGAACCTGCACACGAAAACTGAAGGTGATTTTGAGTTCACCCGCCGAGATCTGCTGAAATATTCCATAGAAGCCAAAGACAACGTACGATTTCTCTCCACATTGGAGCGCCATTTTAGAAACATCAGATATGGACTGAGTTTCCAGGTGAGATGACAGGTGAACACTGTAATGTAATGGCCACTGCTTTAGAATACAGAAATAATAACTGTTAAGGGCAAAATGAACAAGCAAGATTCCAAGCTGCAAACTGTATATATATTATATGTTTCGGTACCAGATTTTGAAGGGGCGAAGGTGGGGAGGATTTCCCCAAAGCGGTCACTTGCTATACTCTTAATGAAACACTTCTCTGCATAGTTTTAAACGCCATATAGTATAATTCAATGCTTCCGGTTTTAATATTTCGGCAGTCTAGTTGAATGAACAGTATAGGAATGTTAATAGTGTTGTGTGTAGTTATTCAGAATAAAACGTTAACCTGGTGTAAAGTAAGGCAGTGCACCTCGGTTGTGGGCCAGAGGGTTAAACTAACACTGACAATATGATTCTGTATACATGACATGATTATCATTACGAAGTGTTTATCCGCCGGTAATTGCTTTAGTGGTGTTTATTTTGGAAAAAAAAGTCCTTCTCAGTTATGGAGGGAGGTCAGCATCTTCGCCTGTCAATCGGATGTCCCTGGTTCGATTCTCAGCCGGCTATTTGTTTTTTTTTAATGAAGTGAAAGTCTTTTTTAATCAGTCTGTTTAATTTTTGTAAATCCAACAATAATAATCCAGTTTTATAAAAAATGTCTTTAGTCAACAACAATACTGGTGGATAAACCTGGGCGGATATTGTTGGCGGATAAACCGGGGTAGTATCCGCCGATAATGTTGGCGGATAGTGGCAGCCTTGTAATTAACAGTTTGTCGCCATTGGATACTCACAGGCAGTCATCGAGACCATTCCACCCATGATGAGCGCTCTGAGAATGATTTGGATCATCTCTCGCCACTACAACACTGACGAGATCATGGTGCCACTGCTGGAGAGAATTGCTTGGGAACTGTGTGAGAGGGTCACACGCGTCATTAACATACATACGCTGTTTCAGTGAGCACTCGACACAGTTCTTTTTGCTAAACCTTTGGTTCTTTTTTTTTGTTGTTGTTGTTGTTGCTTTTTGTTCATAATATAGAACACCCTTTTTGTTCCACAGAGAAAGATTTTAGCAACATGAAAGATGGAAGATTTAAATATTTATGTTATGATTACGAGTGACAGCCCCGTTCTTCGAATGGTAAAAAAAAACAACCCAAAAAACACCAAAGCAAGTGATGATGTCATGGGCTCAAAAGTGATTGTGTTCGTGAAAATAAAGGCTCGGAGGCAGTCAGTTAGCGACATAAAGCAAACACAAAAAGATACTTCCCTACCACTTCAAGTCTCCAGATTTAAAGAAAGAACCTTCCGTGGGTCGAAAGGACGACACATGTAAAATTTCACGGACACCCGAGCTGTGTGAGCCGTGGTAAGGCTTGTTAAAAATCCCTCGAGTGTTTACTTTTTTTTTTTTTTTTGGTTTGTTATATAAGATTTGTTGCCAGGTTTTGACTTCTTAGCCCTCAAAAGAAAACCAAATGGGAGCCCTTTTGAGGGCCTTGAAAGCCAGAGAGATGGCAGCAACAAAGAAACAAGAAAGTACGAACAAGAACAGAACAAGAACAGAACAAGCACGAGAACAAATGAGGTTGTAAATGCCTAGAGCAGAGACCCTCCTGCAACACAGACCTGCAGCCTTAGACTTCTTCTCGGATAATATAAATCCATCGCTTCGTCCATCCATCCATCCACCCACCCATCCATCCATTAGCCTCATCAACCAGGGACAAACCAGGGCAGGATCACTTACCTGAAATGACTCGTCAATGAAGACTTTGGCGGTATCTTCAATCTCGTCAACCCTCTTGTAAAACTTGGTCTTGAGCGATTGCCAGCTCGGAGCCCGAGATGGTTGAAAGGGATCATAGGGAAGCTGGAATATAAGCGGGTGGATGTCACCGAGTTAATTTCATCGTGGACAAAGACAAAACAAAACAAAATGTTTGAGCATTCTCGGAATTGACAAAGATTTCAATATCTCACAAGGGTCTACGTTATAACGTGACTAAAACGTTGCAGATCTTTTCTGCTGCTCCTGTACAAAGTATTGTGTTGAGATTTAATGTTGCCTGACTGACGACTGACATCCCAGTGAAATATTTTCTATACCAGACAGGTTGCTGATTCTTTTTTCTTGTTTTTTTAATTACCTAACCCTATGAATTCTTCACTGATTTGATAGGACTCTCTAAGATTTGGCCCTGAGACATGTATAACAAGGTAAAGGCTACGACACCTCTTCTAAATTGTCCTCTACTAAAAAGTAAAATTGGAGCTTGTTAAAAAAAAAAGAACAATGAAAATATCAGGAAAATGCAAATAAATAAAAATGAATCAGTGCTGAAATTTCTGTACCTGCAATTATTTCCTTCCAAGGTTAGAGACACATCTTATCAAGGCCATCACTTCATCGGCAGTTAAAATGCTGGATACCTGGAAAAAATCGTACTTCACAGTGAGAGCTAAAATTGAGGCGAGTGGACGAGACGTCCGCTGGGAGTTTGACAGAAAACGTTTATTCGATCGCACGGACTACATCATGGATATTTGCCAAGATTTGTACGATATGGCTCAGGTGAACACTTATGTCGTTTTTCAGTACCAGTCACTTTTCAAAGG
Source organism: Onchidella celtica (assembly GCA_963931925.1). Taxonomy (NCBI): domain Eukaryota; kingdom Metazoa; phylum Mollusca; class Gastropoda; order Systellommatophora; family Onchidiidae; genus Onchidella; species Onchidella celtica. Next base: position 12,638,251 of record OZ007576.1, on the reverse strand, counting down.
ATACACAACCCCTGTACATTTCAAGAAATCAAATTGTGATCATTGCTAACTTATGTGTTAAATGGTAAATTGGAAATGAACCCGATCTGGCAATTCCAGTCGCCTTGAAATTCATTACACCCACTTAAAAAACATATCAACCTACATGGATACCTTTTTTTTTTTTTAATGAAACCATACTTGCACAGGGTGCTCGATGTCGTTTAATGTAACCGTAACTTACAGATTTTAAATAGAGAAAATGAATATTAAAAATCGATAGACTTTTACTGTATTCTGTAATTTGATTGCAAATTTTTCTCTCCGGCTTTGCAATGATCCCATGTCGCTTATCATATATATCCCATATTCTGGCAAATAGTCCAAAGTCAGAGACATGTTCAGGATCTTTCCATTAAGTTCTGTAGTAAATGTTTGTGAGTGTAATTGGTGACGCTTAGGATTTTCTGGATCCCTTAATTCCTTCCAGAGTCGTGGGGGCACAGTAGGCTACTAGTGAGCGTTGAACCAACTTATGGCAAACTTTTCCCTTGCCCATTCAGTAATATTGTCCGCCCATTATTTTCTTTCTTTGTCTGCCCTGCCTCCTCGGTCCCTGAAATGTACCCTGGAGCATGGTCTTTGATAGTCCACTGACTCTTGTCACATGTCTGTACCATTTCAACGTTCTTCGTTTTTTACCGTGTTCAGAAGATCCTCATAGTGACGCACGGTCATGTTGGATGATGGTTCGCAGATGCTTAAGGCCAGTTTACACTGGTAGTTTTTAGGAATAGAAAAAAGGAATGGGGAACTGTGTGGGAAGAACTCTCCTGGCTTTGCGACTTTTGTTTTTCCGATTTCCCCCCTTCGAAACATGACCAAAAACAAACGATGCGCATCGCTTCTCATCTAGAAAACGGACCAGTGTAAACAAACGACGTTTTGACGGGGGAAATCGGAAAACAAAAGACGGAAAGCCAGGAGAGTTCTTCCCGCACAGTCCCCCATTCCTTTTTTCTATTCCTAAAACCTACCAGATAGAGAGAGGTTGAGAGAGAGGGTGAGCGAGACAGGGAGAGAGAAAGAAGCAGTGCAGTGTGTTGAGCGCTTCGCCGGCGCTCCATTCTGCTCTGTGGTTGACAGGTTTTTTCTGTAAAGCGCATAGAGCATTTTAAAAATGGATATGCGCTAAATAAGATATTATAATAATGCCAAAAACCCATGGAACAATAACAGACTACAACAACAGCTACGATCAAAACTCAACCGCGGGGCCAGCAGTAATTTTTTCGGGGGGGGGGGGGAGATGTTGTTAGAGGTGCCTAGAATTTTACATTATAAGCCACCCCTGAACAATGAATACAACTCACAGTATCTATATATATATTTGGACAACTTGGAGCGGTCCTTCCCTATGCATAGAAAAACGGCTAAACTTAGAAAGTTCAAACTTTCTGTGCTCATTAGTTAAAAAATCCACTAGGTTTTTACACATTCATTTTGAAGATATAATGTGTGGAAATGTACAAACTGAGTTTATGAAGCCATTTGTTTTGTTACCAGTTCCAATCATCTTTTTAAAACACCATTTTCAACATTTCCAAATAGGTTTTCCCCTGAGGCCGTGTTTTGGTTTAACAGTTTGGTCACCTAAGGCACAGGAACCGCATCACGCTCAGGCTTCAAACTTTGCACAACAGCATATTATCAATGAGAAATTAACATGGGCTATATTAGAAATTATGAAATGTTCAGGCTTCTACGTTTCGTTTTTCATTGTTTCGCCATCATTTAGATCTATTTCGAGTCATGGTTCGCCATTTTAAGGTTTCGTTATCACTTCCTGCGATGTGTTCACTATCAAACACACTAACCCGTGCGCAAATCATGCTATTGTTCGGGATGCGCAGGGTGTCAACTCACAAAGGCAGAGCAGTAAGACTTATTTAAAAACAAACAAACAAAAATTAAATAAATAAATAGGAACAGGAAAGATGAAGCAGGTCCATAATAATCACCCAGAACTGAAACTAATATTCAAACCGATTTATCCCGGGCAGGGCCGGGGGCCTCAGCTAGTTTTCTCTATTTGGTTTTGTAATATATTAGTCTACGCAGCACTAACATTCTTTTTTTCCCCCAGATAAATCAGTTTTGTTGCTCATTCTATAAACACATTGTTTCGCATTCTCCTATTTGTACAGGTGATAGAAGAATTTAACAACATTTTTAGCCAAGAACTGAAGAATGTGACTGGAGATGCAGATCGAATTGACCAGGTTTTGGAACAAGTGTATGAACTGGTAGAGCCTTTGACACTGGTAAGCACTCATAGGTCCCTGTCCCCCGAAAAACATTCACAGCATTTCCCCCCTAATCCACTTTCCAGTAATCTAAAATGCTTGCAAGGATATTAATGGAGAAGATGAAATAAAAGAAATCTACAACCAACAATATGTTGCTGTCCTCATGGCTGTTGCTGGCAATTACAAGTTATATTTTATTGCATATTATTGTAAGTAAATGTATAAATTTTATGGTGATAGGCAGCAAGGACCGGAGAGAATGAATGACCGTGCGTTTTTTTTTTCAAAATGTTTTTCAAAGACTGTTTTCATGATTCTTTTGTATATTTTGAATTGGCCTTCAGGCCTACAATACACTTGAACTTGAACCTCATATTTGCCACGTCCAAGGTCAAAACTGAATTCCGTTGTCACCATTTTTGCATTAGATTCGTTTTTATGACAGTTTAAAGCAGTCTTTTTATAAGCCTGACCAGTAAATTGATGCAGACGGTGGATATAAAAGTATCGAAGTTGCAAGCGCCTCATGCAGCTTCTATATTGTGATACCTACTTCAGTTGAAGGGATCAAGCGATAATCTCTGGGGTTCCTTCACCTCATAGAAAAAAGGCCCTAACTGTGTTTCTCACCCCCCAATGAGGATATGACCGAGGTAATTTACTTGTTAAACTATAGTTTATTCGTGTGTTTAAAAGACTTCTGCACGTGTTGCATATTAGTCTGGCTCCCGGGACATAAAGACGACTATCTTTTCAAGATAAGTGTACAAACAATACCATCGATGACAGGTTAAAATTTAAAACATACATAAAAGAAAACAAGTCCGTTATGAAAGTGAAACAGATCCTTGTGAGATATTGAAACCTTTGTCAATTCCGCACTTTTGTTGTTGTTTTGTCTTTCTGCACGATGAAATTAACTCCGTGACATCCATCTGCTTATATTCCAGCTTCCCTATGATCCCTTTCAACCATCTCGGGCTCCGAGCTGGCAATCGCTCAAGACCAAGTTTTACAAGAGGGTTGAAGAGATTGAAGATACCGCCAAAGTCTTCATTGACGAGTCATTTCAGGTAAGTGATCCTGCCCTAGTTCTTCCCTGGTTGATGAAGCTAATGGATGGATGGGTGGGTGGATGGATGAATGGATGGGTAGATGTATATATGGATGGATGGATGGATGGATGGGTGGATAGGCGGACGGTCGAAGGGATGGATTGATGGATGGATGAATGGATGGATGGATGGATGGATGGACGGACGGACGGATCGAATGGAGGGATGGATGGCTAGGTAGGTGGATAGATGGATGGATGGACAGACTCTTATTTGGATGGATGGATGGATGGATGGATGAATGGATGGTTGGATGCAGCAGCAAAACACATGCATAACCTAGTTAAAGTGCCCTACTGATCTTGAACAGAACAAGTCCAACGAAGTCTATTAATTTCATATATTGCAACAATAGTGATTTCTTTCATTTCGGCGCATAAAAAAGACGTGTTATGGTCTTGTCTGAGTAAAAAGCCCTACGGGCCATTAAACAACTCTGCTCCAGCACAATGAGCCTTAATAATCTTTACTGCTTTCTTCATTTTCTCTTCCTTTTCTTACTCCCCATGTCATTTAAAACTCTCTTTCAAAACATTTACAGTTTGTCTCCATATCAGAGCTCCTGTTATACAAATTGTCATATTTGTCTGTGTTAGTCCCGGCGGTAACGAGATCAGTGGCATTCAAAGTGTGCTTAAAATGTGTGTTGATCATTCTACGTCGATGCGCTGGGGCATTTGTTCCTCACAGACAGTATTGGGTGCGATGTATGCGTTTGTGACAATGACAGTGGTCAATCTCAACAGAGCCTACGTTCTTCTGATGGTGCTTTTGAACTACTCAACAAACTGGGCAGTATACGATCCAGAGAATCAGTCAATAAACGCATGCAATCGAAGTTTAGGAATGTTATCCTCCAGTATAACAAAGAGGTAATTAGTTTTTTGTTTTTTCAAATGTTTTATTCGTCCTTGAATTTTCTTTGTTTCTCTGTTCGTTGACAACCTTTTAGAAGCTCAGGCCAAGGTGGCTTCAAGGACATTCCAAGTAATATGTTACCATAGAGCCATTTTTCATACCATGCCTGTGAAAGAATTAATGGTTATGTTGTGAAGGGTAAGTAATTAAATTAACATTTCTGATTAACATTATCTTCCTTGCGTGATCATGAGACCTAGTGACCATCTTGGAAAAGAACAATTGTTTACAACCTCATATCAGTTACCAAGATTATGTCCCATCAGTTTCCCCAAATAATTGCCTCACTGTGCTGAAAAGTAACACTTGATTATTAATAATTATGCCTTTTCTGCATGCTCAAATGCATATTTTAAATGTAGAAATACAGTGTTCACCAATCCTGTTGATTTTGTTTCACAAATTTGGCAGTTTCATTTTGTTTTGTTAAAAAAAAAGGTATTTTATCTATCCCGTCAGTGACCAACTAAAGTGAAGGCAATTGAATGTACTCATCTTAAATTTTATTATTTAGAGCACATTTTTATCATTTCTTTACCATTTTGTTGCAGGATTGATTAGTCCAGTTTGAAATAAATAGTTGGTTATTTATTTAGTGGCCTTTTCTTTCTTAAAAAGTATTGTCCGAACAGAGGAATATCCCTCCATCCAACGTGGCACCATCATAATTTATGAAGTTTCATTTTAACTACATGTACCCTGAAGTTCTTTCTCATGATAATAAATTGGCTTGTTTCTAAACGTAAACACCTTTTTATTTCTTCCGAGTGTGTGGCATGGAATTGCCAACTATCAATAAAACATATTTTAACTGAATGTCTGGACTTCATGCATATCCGAAGGAGGCACTATACCTGCGGATCCATGGAAGAATTATTTTCTGTCGTGGACCCGATCTACAACTTGATTTGATAACTTTTATACTCGTTTACAAATTTTTCAGATGTATACAAAATAACTTTTTAAAAAGAATTTTACCAATGTGTTCAAATTATATGAATGTATTTAATTCTATGTTATACTTAACAGCTCTGAATACGAAACAGAAATAGAGAATGTGTACACAAATAGACCGTGAAGGGGGCAAAACGGCCCTTATCGTGCCGTCGCGGTGAAAAACTCAAAATTTAATTCGAACTCAAACTCAATTTCTTCCTGTGCATTTTTTCTTACTTATCGTGGTGTTACGCATGGATATACAAGTTACAGTCAAGTAATATGCAATTCAGTGATGAATATTGTATAAAATGCTATTTATGGTGCTCCGTTTCTTCCTGCAGTGCAACATGGGTCATTACTATCATTGTTATAATGTGGCACCGTGGCGACGACGTGTCTGCTCCAGTTGTAACTGGGCTGCAATGACACAGGCAAATTTCCCAAATGGGGTTAAAGAAGGATACAAACACAAATACAAATTATTATTACCACAATTTGGACAATGTGTCATGACCGTACTTCTTTTTCTTTTTTTTTTGAAAATCATCTAATTTCCCATCCTACAGGTGGACATGATGAACAATATTTTCGTGGAGTTTAAAATAGCGCCTCCTGTCTACCGCAATTACCCACCTGTGGCTGGTAGTATCTACTGGGAGAGATTCCTTTTCCACCGTATCAAAGGCAGCATTATCCGCTTTAACACCATGACCGAAATGATGGCTTCTGACATTGGCAAGATGGTAGGCAATGATCTATAAGTAGAATGCGCATATCCGCCATTTTTAGTGTCCGGACCCGAACTTCACCATAGCGATTGTGGCACTGATTTTGATTCGTTAGCTGATTTGGATTGTTAGGCACGGGAAGCGCAACGAATCAACGGGCGCCGAGCTAAAAGTAGGTCACTACAGTAAACAATGGCACGTGTGGACCTGTACAATGGGAGACGTTCAGTCAATTCTTTCACTTCCTTTCCCTTGTTTACACGGATGGTGTCTGACCAGCTTGGAACCATCCTTTCCACCCCTGACGTAGTAATCAACTACAATGCAACTAGCGGGCATTGTAACCGCTTGGACATATCTCGAAGTTATGCTAATCAGCTGATCTACCGGCCATCTTTAGTGGCGGAAGAACAAAATAAAAACACTATGTGACGGCATGCGCATTCTGCAGGTTGATTTACAAAATAGCTTCTCTCATTTCAGTAGAAATAGTATATGACTGTACACCTCTTAGCTGGACAAAAGCGCTATGTTTTTGTTCCATCTCATATGTGAAGTGACAAGTGGAAAAGAAGTAAAACTGGCCCGATTCCTGTACTCTAGCGTGCCAAGTTGTATCTTACTGTAAAGGAGCTAGAGGGTGCACATGTAATCACCTAAAACTTGACGACTACGAGATACAAAATTATGAAATTTTGTGTACTGTCTCATTTTTGTTACGATAAAGTAGGTGGGTGCAGCCATTTTAGACTAAAGTCAGTCTTTATTATTATTTAATTACGATATTTCGAGCCGCAAAAAGGAGACCCATTTTCATCGACTAACGGTAGAATCAAAAAGTGAGATCGAAAATGTCGCTTTGCCTACATCGCCCCCTCTTCGTTCTTCGCCTTTCTTAAAACTTTCTTCACTCATTGCTGGTCGAAAATCAACTTTAAATATCATGTCCCTGTATTTTGTAAGGATCCGCAGTGTGAAAATAATTTTTATTAGTATTTGCATTGAATCCAAGCTCCGTTATTAACGTAACCTAGATCTAGATTTGCAGTTGGGTTCAGGAAGCAGCCTGCGTGTTGTGTAGCGCACAAACAATATGATTGTTGATTTAAATATAAAATGTGGTCAGCTTGTTTCAAGAAGTTGTTGTTTCAATATCTTTTGAAACTTGTAACAACTTTGTCATGTCACCTAAGCATGGGGAAACTACGAGCACATCTGGCTTTTGAGAATCTGTCAGAGAGAGAGAGAGAGAGGGAGGGAAGGGGATATTGACGAGAAGGATGGGGGTTGATGAGAAAAGGAGGGGGAGATGGGGGAAGAAAAACAGGGTAAAGGGAAGGAGGGGAGAAAGAGAGAGAGAGAGAGAGAGAGAGAGAGAGAGAGAGAGAGAGAGAGAGAGAGAGAGAGAGAGAGATGGAAATGGAGGGGCTCGGAGAGGAGTGCGGAGTCTAGGCTTTCCCAGATTATGTCAAAAGTAGATGAACTACCGGGCATTGCCCAGAATAAACAATCATGTGATTCCCCCCCCCCCCCAGTATAATAAAAGCAAAAGTAATGCACTACAGTCTTGCTTCAGAACTCATGCGCACCACAACACTATGCACCAAACTGAACGCTTGATACGGTTACTTTTTATGGCATGCACGGTACCATATATTACGAAACAAACATGCAAATATACAGATGTTACATAGCAATAAACATTGTTATTTTTTTTAAGTACATGCTTGAAGTAAACAACTTTTAATTATAGCCACCATCTTCCTTATCTCAATTGCCACCTTCCTGCCAAATTTAAGACCTGAAGAGTGCATAGTTTGGTCAGTTAGTCATGCCAAAGGTTGCAAGTTACTGAAATATAAAAAAACTAGATGAGCTACCAGGCATTGCCCAGAATAAGCAATCATGTGATTCCCCCACCCCCTCCTCTCTAGTATAATAAAAGTAATAAACTACAGTCTTGCTTCAGAACTCATGCGCACCAGAACACTACGCACCAAACTGAACGCTTAATATGGTTACTTCTTATGACATGCATTATCTATTATATATTTCAGTAACTTGCAACCTTTGGCACGACTAACTGACCAAACTATACACTCTTCAGGCCTTAAATTTGGCAGGAAGGTGGCAATTGAGATAAGGAAGATGATGGCTAACATTAAAAGTTGTTTACTTCAAGCACGCATTAAAAAAAAAATAACAATGTTGATTGCTATGTAACATCTGTATTTTTGCAGGATTGTTTCGTAATATATATAGTACCGTGCATGTCATAAAAAGTAACCGTATCATGCGTTCAGTTTGGTGCGTAGTATTCTGGTGCGCATGATTTCTGAAGCAAGACTGTAGTTTATAATTACTTTTATTGTAAGAGAGAGAGGGAGAAAGGGGGGGGGGGAGCATATGATTGTTTATTCCGGGCAATGCCCGGTCGGTCATCAAGTACTATATATTACGAAACAAACATGCAAAAATACAGATGTTACATAGCAATAAACATTGTTATTTTTTTAAAAATACATGCTTGAAGTAAACAACTTTTAATTATAGCCATCATCTTCATTATCTCAGTTGCCACCTTCCTGCCAAATTTGAGGCCTGAAGAGTGTATAGTTTGGTCAGTTAGTCATGCCAAAGGTTGCAAGTTACTGAAATATATAATAGATAGATATGTCCATAGTATTGTTCGTAGAACAGGCCGTTTGGCTTGTCATCCTACTAATGATTTGGATCCCATCGCATTATTCTATATCTCAAGACTCCATGGATAAATAACCCTAAACTTTCATATGTTACGGTGGCAGCAAAAATAAAATGTAAGAACGTCTTCATACACTGTCCAACAGAGAATATGAAATTTTACTCTGTTGGATCCCTGGCCACATTGGCATCAGGGCTAAATGAGACAGCTGGCCAAAGAAACATGGAAAAGTCCGCCACAACGCCTAAAAATACCACACACTGATTTTAAACCCAGTATTAATAAGTTCATTAAATCGAGATGGCAAGAAAGATGGGATGAAAACACATCAAATAAACTTTATCCAAGATCAAATTGAACAGTGGACGCATGTGTCTCAACGAAATCGGAGAGATGAAATTGACGTTAGTAGACTCCGCCTGCGTCATACCCACCTCACACACCGTTTTTCGCTTGGTGGAGCAGACCCCCCCCCCCCCCCCTTATGTGTGGCATGAAATTGCCAACCATCAATAAAACATATTTTAACTGAATGTGTAGACTTCATGCATATCCGAAGAAGGCACCATGCCTGCGGATCCATGAAAGAATTATTTTCTGACATGGACCCACAACGCATCTTGTCGTTTCTTAGAGAGGCTAAGATATACAACTTGATTTACTAACTTTTATACTTGTTTACAAAACGTTTTCTAGATCTACACAGAACAACTCTGGTTAAGAATTTTACCAATCTGTTAAAACTGTTACATACGTATTTAATTCTATGTTAAACGTAATAGGTCTGAACATGAAAAATAAGTAAAGAAAGTGTGCCCAAACAGACCGTGAAGGGCGCAAAGTGGCGTTTTCGTACCGACGGGCCATACAACCCAAACTCAGACTTAAACTCAGTTACAAGTCAAACAACAATAATCATCGAATCACAAAGAATTTATAACAAAATACTTGAATGCCTCATCTAGTGGCCACTGGTAAAAGCAAGTGTACTTGATTTTCTGAAACGTTGTGGATTTTCATATTTTATCTCATCATATTACATAAAGACTTATGAGAAGTGAACCCCGGTTCTTATGACATTTTATTTCAGGCGTCTCAAAAATATCTGTCTGTGGCCAAAAGCATGCGTAAATACGAGGACACTAACTTTGTCAAGTGGTACGAGAGTGTTGACAAAGCTATACCCCAGCACTTGGGAGCAACAGTACTGGTGAAAGACCTTCTGGAGGTGCCACTAGGCGACAGCCACGCCAGTGTATCTGCTCGTGGTAAGAAGTTTTAAATTTTGACACGCTAGACAGTCGTTGAACAGCGTACTGCATTTTGTTTCGAATACCTCGCAGCAGTTGATGATATAAATGAGTTTCAAAGGTCATGTTTATTGGCCTGCCAATCAAAATACCTGTGAACAAAACTTTCGAGGAGTTGGCAATAATAATTATTTTCCGGGCACTGCCGTGACAAAGGAAGGCATAAAAGCCTATTTTACAGCTTATGATAATTATAATGCAATGAAATAAGATAAAAACATGGCTTACAGTAGTACTCTCCAGTGAAATAATTGGGCATTAATGTTGCTTAAAGTCAGGCTGATAACATAGGTTGGTTTTTCTGTTTTTTGTTTGTTTTTTGTTTTGGTGTGATTTGTTTATAGTGGGCTCTGGACTGAGACAAGAGAAAATGATACACTACGCCTGAAACATGAGAATAATTATGATAGATAGAGCTTGAGAGACATGAGAATATGGTACGTCTGAAGTGGACCTTAGAAAACAGCCAGTCCCTCTCCACTTTTCAGTGTGGTTTCCGTGTCAAGCGATCCACTATGAACCATCGTGCTGGCGCACCGTAAAACCCAGAACTCAAACTGAAACTCAAAGCGTGAGACATGAGAGTACGATGTAGAAAGCCTGAGAGATGAGAGTGCGATACACAAAACGTGAGACATGACAGTATGGTACACAAAGCGTGAGACATGAGAGTACGTATCACAAAGCGTGAGACACGAGAGTACGATGTAGAAAGCCTGAGACACGAGAGTACAATACAAAAAGCGTGAGACATGAGAGTGCGATACACAACGCGTGAGACATGAGAGTGCGATACATAAAGCGTGAGACATAAGAGTACGATGTAGAAAGCCTGAGACATGAGAGTACGATACACACGGCCTGAGACATGAGAGTGCGATACATAAAGCGTGAGACATGAGAGTCCGATACATAAAGCGTGAGACACGAGAGTACGATACACAAAGCCTGAGACATGAGAGTACGATACATAAAGCGTGAGACATGAGAGTACGATACATAAAGCGTGAGACATGAGAGTACGATAAACAAAGCCTGAGAGATGACAGTAGGAAACACAAAGCCTGAGACATACGATACACAAACCGAATAGACTGTGCAGCTTTAATATAATTTTTTCCCTCTTGCAATACAGTTGAAACGAAAAATGGAAACATGAAAACTAATGGCAAATGTGGCCATCATGAATGCATAATAAATGCATTCGTTTCTCTCTCTGCCTCTCTCGTTCTTTATCTCTTATGTCTTTCACCTTCTCCCTTGGATTTACCATCACCTTTGCCACATTCAAGAACAAAAACTATGAAACAAAATGGAAATAGGTATCTCATGCTAAATTAAAAAAAAAATGCTCTTCATGTTTGTAGACTATAGACTCTAAACCAGCGTGTGTATTGCCCGAGATAGGATACGGAAACAGCTCAAATCGCCAAATTCCGTCAGTCGACTTGCGCGAGTATCATTCATGTCGACATTGCGACAATTCGCACCACATCCCTTCATAACTGACCGAAAAAGACTAGTACCGCTGAGCTCTGTGAGTAGTACTCATCCTGTTTGTACCCGCGCAAGTTGTGGACATATTATAGTGAGAGAAAGAATGGTCCGTCTCGGTACTCTGTTTCGGGTATTAGTATGCTCATTGATACCTCCCCCCCCCCTTCCCCCCCACTCTCATGACTGTGACGATGGCGAGAAATAATTCCTGACAATTTATTTTTACCGTCACTGTGGACGAGTACCTAGGATGCTAACAATAATACTAAAGACAAACATTTGTCGTACTGAAAAATTCTGAATAATTATGGATGTCCAGATTTCCCGGAAAAAAGAAAACCGTAGCGAAAGAGATTGAGTATTTTATTGCACTGCGTATCAGTCATTGGACTTGTATATTTATGGTTCCTTGATCTTGTTTGTGGCTTGTCTGTCTTTCTGTCTGTCAAGTTTGTTTCCAAGTGTGTAACTTCTGACCTTTCATCTGTCTTTCTATTTGTCTGAATGCGTGTACGCTTCTGTACCAGTCAGTGGATTGAATGGCTTTCTATTTTATCTGACATTGTTGTGTATCAATAAATTCTTTTTCACATCCTGTGAGGTACTTTCTTTAACAACTAGATGAGGTACCGGGCATTATCCGGGATACACCTGTGAACCCACCGTGCCATCTCGCGATCTCTCTCTTTGGTCTAGAAAGCTTCCAATATTCTGCAGTCCTACCATAGATGTCATGTGCGCCAGAGCACTGCGTACTCATTTCTGTTAGTGAAATTGCGCACACGGAATTGAACACGTATTACAACATATAATATCGTTTCTGGTGCGGCGGGCTTACTATAGGGAGCCAAAACAAAGGTCATTGTATTTCATATTTCTTTTTATTTAAAAATAATTGAAATTTGAATCAGCACAATCGGTCGATACAGAGGAGAATGGCCTAGATTAATTGACACTTAAGAAAATTAATTTTATAATTTTTGAATCTGTCATTTAGGCTGTAGCGTCGATCACAAAAGGGCCAAAATTGCACCACTCCCGCCACTATTTCTTATAGTAAGATTTAGAATCTTTTTTTTTTTACTTCCGCTATTGTCTCATGTTAACTTTGATTCATTCCTTCCTCTAGACCTGGACCCTTTGAAAGCAATGGAGCATCCTGTGATCAAATGTAGGTAGTTGTAACTTATCATCAATAAAATGTTAGAAACTTTTAGAATATCATACCGTTTATTATATAGCCGTGAGATAGTTCATATGGTGGATGTATTGTGGAAGACTGTCTAAAGAAATATTGTGCATTTAAATGCTGATTTCTTTGGTTGATGCGACAGTTTAGCAGTTGAGATGCTAATCATTCAGCGGGCCACAGGACCATTGCGAGTCATGTGTCAGAATTGCGTTAGGTTTTTTTGTTTTTTAAAAAACTTTTTAGGGCACACCGAGTATAACGTATGGATTGTTAGTTTGTTGTAAATACAAGCTTTAGGAGAACTGCCCCAAGAACAACAACCTTCTTGCTGTTACTGGATGTCGATGTACCGACCCCTCATAATAATTCTATGTTGCGGGAGACTACCCATTCATGCTAAAACGTCCCCGAGGCCGATATATCAGCCGACATTGTTTCGGCATGTTTAACACTCCGAATTTTATACCACTTCCCGCTGTCTTTCTACACGATAGTCTAAAGAAGGGAAAGGTGTTTGGACTTGGCTGCAAAAGGGTTCAGTTTTCTGCTTGGTTTTCAGTGTCGGACCAAATTATCAGGTACCGGGTGAACATACACAGGCTCATTCCAGAGATCATAGCTGAGACCAAACTGATGTTGGCTATAGGACTTATGGTGCCTGAGACTTCCCGACAGCTGGTGTTAAACGTATGTTGTTGTTTTTTTTTTTTTTACCTCTCAAGTGCCAGGCATTCCATATCTGAAACATGTCATCAATACCCAGTGTTCCATAGTTAGAGCGCACTTTAATCTATCAACATGTTGAATGATTTTCTGTGATGAATTTAAAAAAAAAAAAATTCTGGTCATTTCAATTGGGTTTTACAAGATTTAGAGTTGATATGTTGGCAAAGCGAATATTGGTCTGGGTATAAAAGGGTTAAATGAACTCTCAGTAAGTAATTTACTTGCAAGCAGTATGCAATTTTTTTTTATTGAAAACATTATAAGAAGAGATTTAACAGGTGTGAAGAAAAGTTTAAAAAGTGCATAAAACAGATAGTGAGTAAACTGATGTAGGAAAATTGAACCTCATCACGTCTATTTAGCACACCATATAATGACGATATTATTGATCACTTCGTTTTCCCTGTGTTCTTTTAAGGTAATGCTTTTTTTTTTCTTTAAAAAAAAAAAAAAAAGAAACTAAATAATAATAGCTATTTAAAAAAAAAAAGGAAACTAAATAATAATAGCTGTTTTTGTAACTTACTACATAAAATTACAGTGCCTTAAAGTTTTCGAATGAAACCATACTACCGTGCAAAGGCAAACCGACGTAACTGACACCATGGCTTTTTTTTCTACTTTATTGTCTCCACGAGGTTTTTCACACAAAATTCTCTCATGTCAAAGGCAGATAGACGTATCTGCTATCGAAATAGCACTTTCTCGTGTGGCAAACTCACAAATAAAAAAGGATTTATACGCGGCTATGCCACACGTTTTTTTGTGTTTTTCTCAAACCTATGCAGTGAGTACATAATTACGTCGCGCTGCCTTTGCACGACAGCATACTTCCATGACATTATTGAATACTCGCATTCCTAAACTAGTTATGGATGGACACAAAAAGAATAACATCCATTGTAGTGCAATAAGTTGCACTTTGTTCGTGTTGTACAGCTGTCTACAATGTTTCTAACAGCAAAGTCAACTGGTACAGAACACCCGGCTGCTGACAAAGATGTTGAAGAACTATGAAGACATTATAGGCAGTCTCACTAATGCTGAGGTAACAAACTATGGTGGACAAATGTTTTTAAGTTCATTATCAAAAATCTCCTTTAACTGGTGACAGCTTAACATAATAGTTCCCAGATACGTCACTTTGTTATTCTAATGAGCAGCTAAAATCTACAACTTCGTTTAAAAACTTTTATACCCATTTACAAAACTTTTTCCAGATCTATACAAAACATGTTTTGAGAATTTTACCAATGTGATAAAATTATATAAACGTATTTGATTCTATGTTAAACTTAACAGCTCTGAATACGAAACATAAATAAAGAAAATGTACCCAAATAGACCGTGAAGGGCGCAAAGTGGCTGTTATCGTGCCGGCTCACCGTAAAACTCAAACTCAAACACTCATATTTCATTGATTTATTGATTTTTGTTTTGACTCTATATTTTATGTGCATCACTTCTTTGACATGTACTAAGGTATGAGAACGTGCACGGATAAGCACAGTCATCCAGGTGGATTACACCTGTTTCATTTGACAGGTGATTCTACTGGAAAGTCGTATCAGCAGTCTGAAAAAAATACTGAAAGCCCCAGCCAAGAGAATGAACTGGTACTCATTGGCTATTCCTGACTTCGTGACCAAAGTTTTGTCGGTGTGTACACAGAGCACATTTCTATGTCTGTCTGTCTGTCTATCTACCTGTCTGTCTGTCTGTCTGTCTGTCTATCTACCTGTCTGATTGCCTATTTGTCTGCATGTCTGTCTGTCTGTCTGTTTGTTTGTTATTATAATATTTTTCCTCTGGTAAGGAAGTCAAAATCACAACATTAGGCCTACCACACTCATTGTCCACTGAACAAAAGTTTCGTTGAAGTACAGAGCCCCAGTGAAATAATTATGTCATTATACAACAGTTATCGATGCTGACCGCCTATTCTGTGTGCGAGTACGGAGGCGCAGATTCAGAAGAAAAAAAAAAGGCCAAGGTGTTTTAAATAAAGGACAGTACAATATTTTTTTTTCCTAGGCATGGGTCTAAAGTGTGAGTGTCTATCATTGTGTTATATTGCATTTCTAACTTTTACCCAGGGCCGGATGAAGACCTTCACGGGCCCTAAACATTTAAGATTTTGGTGCCCCCATATACTGTATATTATTATAATAATATACAGTATATGGGGGCACCAAAAATCTTAAATGTATATTATTATAATAATATACCGCAAACGCTGAAGCGTTCTCCATTGACTGTAAACGGCCCCATTAGACACAGGGCAATTTTTTGATAGAGTGAAAAAAAAATGCCTCCCATCCCTTGATGCCCTAAGCACGTGCTTATTTTGCTTCATGGTTAATCCAGCCCTACATTTACCCCATTTTCATGCAGCGTCTCAACACATTTAAAAGTATGGCAAATGCCATTCATCGCAACAATGAGAGAATCATGGACATTCTGGAAAATCTAGAGACTCTCCATCTCTTCAGGCAAAAAGCGCCCTATTTCGAAGGCCATGTCTATGGTTGTAAGGTGAGTGAAATGAGTGTAATTTTGATTAGGATACTCCATGTAAGGCCTCTGTCCATTGTCACGAGTGGAGTGAGTGCAATTAAGGGGATTGCTACAGAGCGGGTGTAGAGTAAGAAAGGCTCACAGTAGACAGCAAGTTAAGCGTGCTGTTGTGAGTAGTGGGGGGGGGAGTCTGAAGGAGGCGAAAGCGCTGTATAACTATCACTGCAAGTTAGAAGGTCCTAGGGAGCGGATCTGTGAATAATAGCCCATCGGGCAGAGATAAAAGGAAGCAGTCGAGAAGACTAGTGAGAGTCTTTCCAGTTATGACTGGTATGTAGAATGTTGATTGATTATTATGATTGATGTATTATATTATATTCGTCTATTACCATGATGTGAATAAGTATATGTGAGGAATGTGGAAGTCCTTGATATTGGATATAGCAATGTGCGCCATGAGCGATAGATGAAAGTGAGTTCATGGATTTGTAGCGCGAGTGAGTAGTGTGTACTCCGATGGAGGTGTGTTACCGTAAGATGTGTGGTGAGTGAAAGGTGAACTAGTGTGTGTACGCTTCATGGATTGTAAGGAGAGGTGGAGTGAATAGAAGTGGTAGGGTATTATACCAATGTAATGTTATTCTTGTAGGTGTCGGGGACGGACCGCAGAGCCACCTCGATGAGCACAGGGGATAGGCCCGCATAGGGCCGGAGGCCACACATAGGCCAGAAGTGAGGCTGTCAGTGCAGGACAGTAGAGGCACATAAAGTCGTGGCAGTCAGGCCACGGGCAGGGACGTAGATATGAGAGTGAATGAGATACTATGTTGTTGCCATGTTGATAGGCTAGTGAACTGATATTATGTTGTTGCCATGTTGATGGCTATGGAAATAATAATGTGTTATTGCCCTGCGGAGGTGCTAGGGGAGTGCTAAGGTGTATGACAATAGGAAGGTGATATTGAGAGACTGCGGTGCCAGTGAATCATTAATGTACTATTAAGACCCTGAGGGGAGAGGCTGAGGCCGAAGTGCCTTTAGGAGTAACTACCGGATTGTGGATCCGAGGGAGCGTGTGTGTGAGAATAAGGCCGTTGTACGGCAGTCATTTCAATAATATAATATATGTAATTGCGCTATTATATGTATAATTATGTTTAATAAATGTGTGAGTCTGATGGATTGTTCTGTTAAGTGTTAACTTGTTTGTTCGTGATTGTTGTCCTGTCATAACTTATTACATCTCCCAGTCTGGGATTTGTGACATTGGGGGCTCGTCCGTTGTGACATTGGGGGCTCGTCCATTGTGACTCGTCCATTTTCGTAATATTTAGTTGTAGTTAGTTAGTAGGTAATTGTGCTGTCTTGTTCGTTGGATGAATGGACATTTCATGATATGATTTATGTATAATAATGAATGTATATTGATGCATGTATTGCTATGAATAGGTATTAATTTGTATTTAAACTTTCCAGAGTGTGTGCGTGCAGCCTGAGGAGACGAGCAGCCAGAGCTCCGATTAAAGGGAAGAGTTTTACTCAAAATTTCAAAAGTTAAGTGAAAGTCAAAATTTTTGTGCCCTGGATTGTGGGCTGTTCCTTTAATCTGTCTTTTTCCCTGTTTTTGCTGTTGTTGTCGTTATAGGTTATACGGGCGGTGGCGCGGGTTTGCTGTGGTGAGCGTAGTTTGTCCTCTTCGGGAGGTGGGCTAATCTAGGAACTTCGTTCATCACAGTGAACAGTTCTATAGGGACCTGTATTTTTGTTTAGATTGTGCCGTTCTATCTTCCTCGTTGTTTTAGGAAGACGTTTCTCTTGTCCTTCTTCTCCCTATCTGTAGATACGTTCTTTTTTTTCAGACTCTGTTCTTGTTTGTACCTTGTAGTATAATCGGCGTAGTAGGTTGCATTTTTTTCCATTATAGTTTTTTTTGTAGAAGCTTTGTCCTAGTCTGGTTCGTTGTCCTTGACGTACTTGTGGTCCTTCTACTGTATTTCTTCATTCTTGTCGTTTCTATTTTCTTTTATAATTAATAGTGCATACATTTTGTAGATATAGAATTAGTAGTGCTGTAAAGGTAAATTTCTGAATTGTATTCTGAATTGGGTATTGTTATATCTGGTGTGATCTCAGGTCTCTGGTCGGGTTGCTAGTGATCATACCGACAGGGTAGCCGTTTTCATAGTATACATACCATAACCATAAATCTGTGAAATGGCGGAACTCCAACAACTAATGAAGTTGGGTAAGGAACTTGGCCTGGAGGGAGAGGAGCTACGCGGCTGGATCAAAGAACAGCAGGCGGATTTGCGCGATGAGCGGGCTAAGGATAGAGAGCGAGAAAAAGAGGCTAAGGCTCAGGAGCAGGAGAGAGAGGCTAAGGATAAGGAAGAGGAAAGAGAGTTTAAGTTGAAGGAGTTAGAGGCTCAGCAACAGGAAAGGGAATTAAAGTTAAAGGAGATAGAGGCGCAAGTAAAGATCGCCGAGTTGGAAATCAAAAAGAATGCGCCAACAGAAACAGTTGAGCGGCAGGTACACAATAAAGGTGGTGTTAGGATTAAGCTCCCTACGTTCGACGACCGGAAGGACGACATAGACGCCTTCCTTTACAGGTTCGAACTGAACGCACAATTGCAATGGGGGGAAAATAAGGAATTATGGGCCACCTACCTGGCATCGCTATTGCAGGGGCGAGCGTTAACTTACTTTAAAGAGCTACAGCGCGAAGACGTGCAAGATTACGATAAGCTGAAGGCTTTGCTGCTTCGCCGATTTGCGCGTACCGAGGAATATTTCCGGGAGCAGTTTAGGCGAGCACGTGCAGATACCAGGGAGGACTTTGCTGCCTTCGTCGCGAGACTAACGGAGTATTTCGCGAACTGGGTAGACTTGGCGCATGTGGGCACGGATTTTGCCAAACTGAAAGACTTAATGATCCGTGACCAGCTGTACGCGTCGTGCCACAAAGATCTGGTGGCTTTCCTGAAAGAGAACGAACCCGCGACGGTGCAGGAGGCGTCTAGGTTGGCGGAGGCATACCGTACGGCGCATCCGTCCAAACCAGTCGCCAGGGCGTACGTCCAAGATGCTGGGTACGTCGCCGTTGTCGAGGGGTCGCCGGCAGGACTTGGGGACAGGTCGCGTCAGCGTGGTGCCTATAGCGGGCAAGCCCAGGGGCAGCGTAGGGGCTATCACCAATCACCGGCATATGGATCCGGTAAGTTTGACCGAGCAGGAGGGCTAGGTCGCGGTAATGGCCGGGGGCGAGTTGTGACCTTTGCCGATGACCGACGGCATAGGGACTCTAGTTCCGGTCGCGAGGGGTCACGGGGACCCAGGCCTAGGGCAGCACAGGGAGCGGAGTGTTGGACTTGCGGACGCGTGGGTCACTTTTCGCGCGAGTGTAGGGCCGCGAAGTGTTGGAACTGCGGAAGAGCAGATCACATCAGCGTGAACTGCCCGGCAGGTAGGATAGCGGCGAACGTGGACAGTAGCTCCAGTCCATGCTCCCCAAATAAATTTCATCATGCGGCTGCGTGTGTTACATCGGACAACGGAGGCGGACAGTATTCTAAGTGTCCCAGTTGTGAGAAGTTATTATCTTCCGGTGTTTTACCTTGTGGGAGAAAGATCCCCGTTATAAATTCATGTCATACAGGAGGTGGTCTTAGGGTTTATCCGGGGTTTGTTGGGGACGAACCGGTCTCGGTTTTACGAGATACAGGATCTACCGTTGTGGGAGTGCATAGGGACTGCATTCGGGATTCACAGCTTACAGGTGAGACTGTCCCGTGCATCCAATTTTCGGGGGCCATTGAGAAATTACCCATGGCAAGAATAATGATAGATACACCTTTCCTTAGCGGGGAAGTCGAAGCAGTCGTTGGTTGTTTTCCAGGCGCCCAGCTCATCATTGGGAATGTATCACGGGTGGTTTCCCCTTCCGATGAGAACGTGCAAGCATGGTCGCAATCAAAAGGTATTGACTTTTGCGCCGCGGTCGAAACACGCCGACGGGTAGCCGACAAAGACAAGATTAGACCTTTGGCTACGCCAGCGGTCAACCTAGACATCACGCCAGAGCGCTTGGCGAGATTACAAAGGGAGGACCCATCATTAAACCCATGTTTTGGGGAAGCGCGAACCGAGAAAACGAGGAGATATAAGAACGGGTCGTCCTCCTTTATTGTTCAGGCGGGCATTCTGTTCCGTAAGTATGTAACGGTGTCCTCCATTTTAAAGCAGGTCGTTGTGCCAGCGTTGCTGATCGCAACAGTATTGCATTTGGCACATGATGTCCCATTAGCGGGTCATATGGGGATAGCTAGAACCAAAGAAAGGGTTCTTAAAAATTTTTACTGGCCATCGATCCACAGAGATGTGCAGGTCTATTGTAAGACGTGCAGTGCGTGCCAAAAGACGACGCATAAGGGTCGTACACTCCAGGCTCCTCTTCAGAAGATCCCCACGGTCTCGGGACCGTTTAAAAAGGTCTCGATAGACCTTGTTGGCCCCATTCACCCAGCGACCGATAGGGGGAATCGATTTTTCTTAACGGTCATATGTAATGCTACGAGATGGCCAGAGGCGGTTCCTCTGCGGACCATAACGTCTGAGGCAGTCGCGGAAGCGTTGTTTGCATTTTTCGCTAGGGTAGGAATACCAGAGCAAATTCTGTCTGATAGGGGCGCGCAATTTACGTCGCAGATGATGAAGGAATTGTTCCGCTTATTCAGTATACAACCCATCACTACCACCCCTTATCATCCGCAGGCTAATGGCATGTGCGAGAGATTGAACTCGACGTTAAAGTCGATGCTGCGTAAGGTAGCTGCGGATCGCCCTAAAGATTGGGATAGATATATCCCTGCGGTGTTATTCGCGTACAGAGAGGTACGGCAGGAGTCAACGGGATTCTCGCCGTTCGAAATGATGTACGGTCGTAGTCCTAGGGGCCCAACTGATGTTCTTCGGGACATGATGACGTCGCCATCATCGGGAGACGATGAGCAGATTTCGGTGTTTCAGTACCTTGTTGATTTAAGAGAAAGACTATCTGCAGCGCGCACTATAGCAGAAGAAGCGTCTAGTATCGCTTCGAAAAGAGCAAAAGACTATAAAGATAGAGGGTCCAAACTGAGAATTTTTAAGCCAGGAGACAAGGTTCTGTTGTTGTTACCTACGGACCATAATAAGTTATTGATGACATGGAAAGGCCCTTATGTTATTGAGCGAGTTGTTTCAAAGGTAGATTACGCTATCCACATTGATGGAACGAGTAAGGTTTTCCATGTTAATATGCTACAGAGATTTTATGAGAGACCACAGTATCTGTGTGCACAGGCAAGACCAGAGGAGACTGTCTTCTCTATTGCTTGTACGGGGGTCGTAGACCAGTTGGACTGTGACGTAAGCGACACCGAGGCGCAGGAGGAGTTACAAATTCAATTGCCGGAGTTAACTCCGACACAAGGTTACAGGGACGTAAAAATTAACCCTGACCTTACGAGTTCAAGGAGTAGGGAACTTGAGACCCTGTTAGCGTCATTTCCGGATGTTGTTACGGATTTGCCGGGTCGCACTACGGTGATCCAGCACCAAATAAAGTTGACTTCCGATAAGCCAGTATTTCTTAGACCGTATCCGTTGCCTTTTTCTTCGAGGGATAGGGTCATAAAGGAAGTTGAGTCAATGTTGAAGTTAGATGTGATAGAACCATCAACATCGCCGTATTCATCACCCATCGTCCTCGTGAAGAAACTTGATGGATCGGTGCGGTTCTGTATTGATTTTCGAAGATTGAACACTATTACGGTAGGCGATAGGGAGCCTATTCCGTTTCAGGAGGAATTAATAGCTTCATTGGCCGGGTCCACGTGGTTTTCCAAGATAGATTTGACGAAAGGGTATTGGGAATCCCGCTTACTGAGGAGTCTAAACAATACACGGCGTTCCAAACGCCCATTGGATTATTCCAATTTAAGGTCATGCCATTTGGGTTGGTAAACGCGCCAGCGACGTTTGCACGATTAATGAGATTAGTGTTGAAGGACATACCTAATGTCGTGTCATTCTTTGACGATATAGCATGCCATACGTCGACATGGTCTGATCATATTCAGACACTAACAGTAATTTTTCAACGATTACGCCAGTTTGGGCTAACTGCTAAACCCGCAAAGATGGATTTGGCATGTCCAGAGATAATATTCTTGGGACATATTGTGGGTAGAGGTGTTCAGAGACCTGAAGTAACAAAAATTGACAAGTTGGTAGGGTTGCAAATCCCTAAAACAAAGAAACAAGTCAGAAGCTTAGTGGGAATTTTAAATTATTACAGAAAGTTCATTCCAAATTTTTCCTCCTTGTCATCTTCTCTTACTGACCTTACTAAGAAGGGACAACCCGATAAGGTCCAGTGCACGTCTGAATGTCAGACATCATTTGATAATTTGGTGACAGCATTATCATCGTCACCCATTTTGATATTACCCGATTTTCGATCTAATTTTATCCTCAGAACGGATGCGTCGGACTCTGGTGTCGGCGCTTGTCTTCTACAGGAGAAGAACGAATGTCTCCATCCTGTATGTTATGTCAGTAGGAAGTTATTGCAGAGAGAAAGAAAGTATTCTGTGATAGAGCGTGAGTGTCTTGCCATTGTCTGGTCCGTCCAGAAACTAGGGCGTTATCTCATGGGACGAGAATTTTGTATCCAGACAGACCACAAGCCACTGACATTTTTGTCGAAGAATCGTTCGTCCAGCCCACGCTTGTCTAGATGGGCATTGGCTTTGCAGCCGTATACCTTCGTTATTCAACCAATTCCAGGAACCAGCAATCATATCGCCGACTACCTTAGTCGAGCCTAGGGGAAGATTTCAGGAGCTTATACATCAGAGGACAGGAACATTGACAGGATCTGTGTGAATAAGTCGACTTTAAAATATTGACATTACAAATATGATATGAAGAATGGTTGATAGGTTGAGTGGTTTTTGATTCTGTATTAAGTATGGTGGTTAGTTAGCTATTCATGATGTGACACATATATGCATATTTCAGGCCATATTGATCCCCATGTTTTCCCCTGATTTCGGTATTTTATATACTAGGGGAACTGCTAGGTCAGTTTTTTTGAGTGTAGGTATTGCTCACGCTCACTCGTTGACAGTCATCTTGATGCGATTTGAAATTAATTGCATTAATTTTTTTGGGGTGGGGGATGATGTCACGAGTGGAGTGAGTGCAATTAAGGGGATTGCTACAGAGCGGGTGTAGAGTAAGAAAGGCTCACAGTAGACAGCAAGTTAAGCGTGCTGTTGTGAGTAGTGGGGGGGAGTCTGAAGGAGGCGAAAGCGCTGTATAACTATCACTGCAAGTTAGAAGGTCCTAGGGAGCGGATCTGTGAATAATAGCCCATCGGGCAGAGATAAAAGGAAGCAGTCGAGAAGACTAGTGAGAGTCTTTCCAGTTATGACTGGTATGTAGAATGTTGATTGATTATTATGATTGATGTATTATATTATATTCGTCTATTACCATGATGTGAATAAGTATATGTGAGGAATGTGGAAGTCCTTGATATTGGATATAGCAATGTGCGCCATGAGCGATAGATGAAAGTGAGTTCATGGATTTGTAGCGCGAGTGAGTAGTGTGTACTCCGATGGAGGTGTGTTACCGTAAGATGTGTGGTGAGTGAAAGGTGAACTAGTGTGTGTACGCTTCATGGATTGTAAGGAGAGGTGGAGTGAATAGAAGTGGTAGGGTATTATACCAATGTAATGTTATTCTTGTAGGTGTCGGGGACGGGCCGCAGAGCCACCTCGATGAGCACAGGGGATAGGCCCGCATAGGGCCGGAGGCCACACATAGGCCAGAAGTGAGGCTGTCAGTGCAGGACAGTAGAGGCACATAAAGTCGTGGCAGTCAGGCCACGGGCAGGGACGTAGATATGAGAGTGAATGAGATACTATGTTGTTGCCATGTTGATAGGCTAGTGAACTGATATTATGTTGTTGCCATGTTGATGGCTATGGAAATAATAATGTGTTATTGCCCTGCGGAGGTGCTAGGGGAGTGCTAAGGTGTATGACAATAGGAAGGTGATATTGAGAGACTGCGGTGCCAGTGAATCATTAATGTACTATTAAGACCCTGAGGGGAGAGGCTGAGGCCGAAGTGCCTTTAGGAGTAACTACCGGATTGTGGATCCGAGGGAGCGTGTGTGTGAGAATAAGGCCGTTGTACGGCAGTCATTTCAATAATATAATATATGTAATTGCGCTATTATATGTATAATTATGTTTAATAAATGTGTGAGTCTGATGGATTGTTCTGTTAAGTGTTAACTTGTTTGTTCGTGATTGTTGTCCTGTCATAACTTATTACATCTCCCAGTCTGGGATTTGTGACATCCATCATGAAACGAGCATAGATGTGCATCCAAGTTATCAATTCTCCTGTCTATCTGGTTGTCCGGGGCAGCGTCGTGGAGACCCATGTGAAAGTGACAGTCTCTCTCGCAGATGTCACATTAAAATTTTTGCGCTGTCTCTGGTCTGTGGGAGCTGATGCGCTCCGTTCTTTGGGCCTTCTTTTCTGCCTCGGAATTCATCAGCTTCTCTTCCCCCAACCTGAGGTGCTGGTTCACGGTGCCTCTCCATCTTGTCCGGTCAGCAGCAAGGTCCTCCCAGGACTCAGTATTGATGCTGCGTGCCTACAAGTCCTTTTTTACAGACATCTTTGTATCGGACGTCTTTTGACATGCTGAACTGACGGATAATAGAAATATAATTAAAGTTTTCCTTATGTATATTTAGACGTAAAAGTGTCAGCCAAGAAATGAAGAAAATTTGCATTAAGTCAGATGTAAATGCAGGACCAACTAAGTGAACAGAGAGGAAAACGTCATCATAATAGATAGGCTCTACATTTTACAGAATCACAGGGATAATCCTTGGCTTAAAGCACCAAATTTCATTGCTTGACAGCGGAGAGCTTTTTCTCAACACTTTATTGTCATCTCCAATTCAAGTTTGCTCATTATTTTAGGGCTGTTGTTATAAGTACGTACCCACCCCAAGCAGTTGACGCTTATACGTGTAAGCACTATCCCTAACCTCCTCCCTATCCTCAACCCTAAATCTTATCGAATCCCCAACCCTGCCCCCTTACCCTTTCAACCAAAAAACAGGAAGAAAACAAAAAGAAAATGTGAAAAAAAACTCTTAATTAATATTGTAGTTAGGAGTATTTCGGGAGAAATTCTCTAGCTCTGGAGTTACGAAAGGCTTTAAAATACAAACCCCTAATTAAAAAAAAACAACAAAAACCCACACAAAACTTGGGAACATACGTACTTGTAACAGCATTCTTATGTTAGCAACATGCATTGTCTTTCTTCCTTGCCTTTCACCATTAAATAATTCTTATACATCACAGCACCCCGTGCGTATGAAAATACTTTGATCACTTTCCACTGCAGTTTGGCATCCGAGGTACGATTATTTTTTGTCTTCTGCAGGAAAAATACGACCTTGCTATGGTACATCGTGATCAAGACGTGGAGAATACCGTCAGAAGTGTTGCTAGTATCGGTATTCTCATTGCCAAAACAGAGACCTCTCTGACTGAAGGCACCAAAAAATTCAACTGGCTGGCACCCTTTTGCAAATTTTGGGAGAGAAAAATATTCCACTCAATAACAGAGGTGGGTAGTAATCTGATGTGTTAATCAGGAAATAGCTACCAATGTGGGGCATCAGTAGGTCATCCGAATCATCGGATTTTATTTCGCGGTGGACTGGTCAGTTGGTCACGTATTCAGTGGTTTTGTTCGTTAGTTGATTGGTCAGTTGCTCCGTCGGATGATCAGTTTGGTTAGTTAGTAGATTGGTAGGCTGGTTTGATGAATCAGGGACTAATGGGTTGTATTCAACTGACGGGTCTTTCGTTTCTTTTACGTCTCTATTTTATCACAGATGGTGATAAATAATCTGAAATGGTATAACTTCCAACTGAAGCAAAACCGCCCGTTTTTTGCTATCGAGAGCCTACTAGCACCGCCAGATGTGATACTCAACCCACAGACCAATGATATCTACAAAACTGTGGTTTCTGCAGCCAGAGATGTGGTGGCCAGGTGTGTTCCTATCATCTGTTTTAGTGCTGTTGTGGTTGCCATTGCGCCATTGATTATATGTTATTTCCAGTAATAACTATTAACCTGAATCCGTTTTTACATTGGTTATGTGTTATTTCCACTAATAACTATTAACCTGAGTCTGTTTTTACATTTTTGTTATGTGTTATTTCCACAAATAACTTTTAACCTGAATCTGTTTTTGCATTGCTTATGTGTTATTTCCATTAATAACTACCATTAACCCGGGTCTGTGTTAACATTTGTTATGTGTTATTTCCACTAATAACGTTTAACCTGAGCCTGTTTTTACATTGGTCATGTGTTATTTCCACTAATAACTATTAACCTGAGACTGTTTTTTTTTTTTTTTTTACACATTTTGCGTTACAAATCGTGCCAGGGGTGAGAGCGATGTCTCTTTGTAGTCAGTACCGGTGGGATATAATGAAAGAGTGAATTTTCATGTTAGGTCTTGCTACCACTTCTTTGTTCAGAATGAAGTATTTTGTTTCAAATATTTATTTTGACTTGTTCGACAAATTTTCTACTTGTCCAGTGATGTAAACATAAACCTGGGTTTCCGTGGTTTATTCGTAGTAACAGACTGTGCTAATGCTAATGCTGAGCAGATATTTACCATTTATATCCCAATTTAGTCTTAGATATTTAGAGGAAGCAATATCTTTGTTTTTACTGTTTATATTGAAACGAAGAAGACTTAATGATAACTGTGATGTTCTTATGTTCATTTTTTCATTCGTTGTATCGCCTGTACATTTTGCATATTGCCAATTAAAAGAAAATAAAATCTAGAGAAAGAGCGGATTGTTGCACTGTTTCTTTTTGTGGGAAAAAACCATTAACTTCTAGCGATGTTGTACTTTTCAGAACAAAAAAGTTTATTCGCTGGATGAACGGGACATATACAGAAGCGCCGCCTCAGAAAGTGCCAGCACTGGAAGAGCCGTATGTCTTCTCTTTCTTCCCTGATGTAGCCGGTAACCCTGAAGTCATTGAACTGGTCACAGAGTGCGAGGAGATCATCTTCAAGATTCTACTCAATGTCCAGAAATATATGTCTCGATGGAAAAGGTACAAGCAGCTGTGGAGAACAGACAAGGTGGGACATAATCAATGTTTGTTATTGTCAGAGTTACCAGTCATTGTGATGTCACATGGCTTACACGTAAATGATAATGAACGAGTCCTACCATGGCGGGTTACCTGGTCTGGACATATATTAGTTTCATTTTAATATAGTAGGTAATCTAATGACATAGTAAAATTCTTGCAAGGACAAAAGTGGAATTGGGCCGGACAATAGTATTGGGAAGGATGAATGATAATAGATGGACAAAACTCTGCACTGAGTGGCAACCAAGGGCACGAGGAAGAACATGAGGAGGACCAGGAAGAAGATGGCAGGATCATATTAAAAAGAGAGGGGGAACTACATGGGTGAAGAAGACATCAGGCAGATAAGGAATGGAAGTCATTGTTGGAGGGGAGCGGGGGGGGGGGGGGTTGGCTACATCCTGCAGTGGGTGGACAATGCCTGGGTAAAGGTAAAAAGTGAAAGGTTATCTAATTAGAAGGTTCAGGGGCAAATTAATTAGTCTTTTTTTTTGTGTGTGTGACTTCGAATTAAAAGTACTGAACATTTTATTTCTTTGAAATACTTTCTTGTGACCAATTTTGGCGTTTTGGCTTTTGAATATCCAACAGGAGGATATGTTAGACAAGTGGCTGGAAAAACCTCGCTCTCCGCTCGAATTCGACGCCAAATTTCAGTATTACTTTAAATGTATCCGGGAAATCTCACATCAAAGTCATGACAAATTGATTGACTGCATTCAGTTGAGCACTGAACCTCTAGCTGAAGCTGCTATCAGACATGCCCATCAGTGGATAACTTTGCTGGGGAAGAAACTGCATGAACAAGCGCAGCATAAGCTGCACATCATACACGAGGAACTAATGGTGAGATACATATTCGCTGCTTTCTCAAACGTATACAAAATATATAATGTAAAATACCAATCGGACTCAAAATCAGTTATATACAGGCCACAGACTAATAAATTAACCAGACTGGAAACACGAGCTTCGGGCTGTGTCGTTTTTTACGGAATTTCCCGAGCGACGACTGTATAACCAACATGGCCGCCGCTCGGGAAATTCCGATTCTAGTTCTATCTGCAGTAGAAATTTCTTTTCATTTGCCAAGATTGGTTGTACATGTATTAATTTCTTGGTGCGGAACCAAACTTCCGCCTTCAGTATGCGCGTCAAAATGGTGTCATTCAAAATTGTAGCTATGCTGAAGCGTCGGTCGATACCTTAAACCTAATATGGCTGATGGTTCATGACCTTTCGCTGTTTTGTGACGTCACACAATGGCATCATCCAGTCTGGTTAATTTATTAGTCTGTGATACAGGCTAATCTACTCATAAATAACAATCACAATCAATTTGATGTCGTGAATATAAACAGTATGACTCAAACTGGGTAAAAATGTCCAAACCCGCTTCAAATCTTACAAAGTATATATAGTTTAAAAGCAAACAATGCATAACTAGTCAATGAGTTTCTCAAACGCATGTCTGATTTTCTTTGGTCTCATTCCACTTTAGAAAATACTTAATGGTGAACAAGAATCATTTACTCCTTTTCATATATATTTTTTATTCGAAACAGACATGACAAATTTGAAATCATTGTTTACGAATGATTTTTATAGCAGTTATGAAAAACAAAACGTGTGCATTTCAGCCGACTCGGTGATAGTCAGTCATGTTTCGTAATTTAATGAAGCAGTTGAAGAGTGTGGTCCAAGGCACAGGGTACCGAGACGGTTCAATTCGCCAAATTCCGTCAGTCGACTTGCGCGCGTATAATCCATGTCAACGATGCGACAATTCGCACCACATCTCTTCATAATTTATTGAAAGAAAAGACCAGTACCATTGAGCTCTGTGAGCAATACTCCTAGTGCTTATACGCGCGCAAGTTGTGGACATAATAATAGAGAAAGAAGGAATCGTCCGTCTCGGTATTCTGTGTCTCGGATGTGGTGAAAAGCATTACTGTTGTGATTTGATTATCATCAATTGCAGTTCTTTTGCCCATGATTTGTTTTATATAAATTGTGTTCAAAAGTCGTTTTACGTTCACTCCATATGATTCACCTGAACTTATATGCCCACTGTTTCCAAACAATTGACAGGATAAATCATCAGATCTGGAAGATTCCACTGACAACCTGGAAGAGCTAAAGTCAGTCCTGAGTACAATCAAGAGTATGAAGGACAACCTGCTGGACTGGGAGATGAGGTGGAGAGAGATCCAGGAAGAGTACAGGATTCTCACTGTGTATGGTTACCTGGTGAGTACAATCTTCCACACCCATCATATTTAGGTCAGTCTGCACAGATACCAGTGCCGGATTCACCATTAGGCCAGGTAGGCTGACACCTATACTAGGGAATCAAAATCGAGGGCTCGCTGGCATTGTAATTTTCCTAGCTTAATGTCCTTTCTAGAAAGTATTGCGAAGTGCAGAAGTTTAAACACCTACCAATCATCACTGCCGTTACTCAAATGATTTAAAACACTTCCATCTTCCTCCAGGTAGGAGATCGGGGGGAGGGGGGGGGGGGGCTCACAGCTGGAATAGCCTAGGTCTTCTTTTAATCTAAATCCGGCTCTGACAGATAAATATCGCAGTGTAAATTTCTTTCGCCAAACAGCCACTGCTTCAAATCATAAATAGCCTGTTTGACATTCACTACCTGTGGTATGTGTTCCTGGTTGCACGAGGCAGCTCCTCATGACATGGAACTCAACTGCTTCGTTAAACTGTACCTAATGTTAACATCTTGACCCTTGAGTGACATTCATGATATCATAACTGACAACTGATACAGCTGGACCTCTTTTCATCAGGCTGTTTTTGGTGAAAGGATAAGAAACATCGTCTCGTTCCGTCTCGATATGTCTGAGCGGTATGATCTTATTAGATGAGTTGCAAGCAATGTTTGCCAACATTACCCTCGTCTTGTCCCATCAGGTACCAGGAGAAGAGATGACACTGCAGGTAGAACTTCCGCATATTTATGAGAAATTCCTTTTGAAGGCCAAAAATCGTGACTGCCGCCTGATTGCTGTGAAGACCAAGTTCCGAATGGTATAGTCTTTAGCAGAATACTTTTGTTCTTATTTCTTTGCAACTCGTGTAAGGACCCGTTCAAGGAACGGTTTGCATCTAGTTACTCAGTTGGCACACAGATTATGTAGATCTAGGTAGAAAACAACTCACAGCTGGCACAGTAACACCCGCATGACCCGTGCATAAGGCAGACGGCACAGAAACTCGTGCCTTCAAACTTTGAAACGCAACCGGAAGTTTAGCCTATAGTCGAAACAAAACAAAGGCAGGAGGGAGGCCATCATTGTTGAGGAGAAAGCATTATTCGTTATTTTTAGGCCTATTTTCATTTATTACAAAATTACGATACTTCGCTTTCATGCCAAAGGAATAGACATAGCAGCAAAAAGAACTATCTTTCAGATGTAATTTTTTCAGGTCTGGGCATTTCTTCCTCGCAGTAGTGAATTTGTTTTCCTTGCTGTTTTTTTTATATAGATGTCAATGTCTCTTTAACGTCCAAGTTAACCAGTTAAGTATAATATAATCACCGAGAATTCATTTGTATGTTTTTATTATCTATCATGAAAAAAATCTCATTCACGGCTATTTTTGCCTGATAACTTAATCGGTAAGTATATCTCAATGTCAGGTCTAAACTGATGTTACTGCCATTCATGGAACATTCATTGACATTGTTATGCTGTTCTTGTTCTGTCGTTGTGGCGATGGCATGGATATGTCAATTGTTAAATCGACATGGCTGCCTCAGACAAATGGTATTTTACATCCATCAATGATTATTCGGTTTGAGTTTAGACCACTCTCACTTCATTTGTTTGCAAATTGTCATCCTCAGCTGCTTATTATAGTACTGTGCAATTTAAAACAATGACACTACAATAATATTATACTTTAGTCTAATGAAATGGTCAACATAATGATAAAACAGTGAAACTAATAACGAAGGCTATGTCTGTAACAGATCACCGAGAGACAAGTTGCGGCATTCAAGGACGAGTGTGAGATGTTTTATGATCGGTTTATGCAAGAAGGCCCCGGCTCTGTGGGAGAAGATTTAAAACTTGGTAAGTTGGTGCACTGGGTTGCTGTTGTTCGTCAGCTCGTCTAAGACCATCGAGACATTAAGGGGGCGGGGGTGGTGGTTGTCTGTGAGTGCTCATGTTGCTGCTGAGTCCACTGTGCGCAGAGCAGGACCTCCGGCTATGAGGACAGAGAATGGTGGCTGCTGGATGAGGGTCATCGGCCTTGGATTTCCTCGCCTGTCGTCGCTGTTTCTGAGCCGCAGCCCTGCTGCCCTCGCACAGCACATTAAACGCCTTTGCGGCTGGAGGAGAGCCAGCTGGCTCTGTCCTGGGCGGCCTCCTCCCAGCAGGTAGTGTCCAGGTTGAAGGTTTTTAAGGAAGATTTCAGCGTATCCTTGTAATGTTTTCGCTGGCCTCCTTGAGAACGTTTGCCCTGCAGCACCTCGCCGTAAAAAACAGTCTTTTTGGCAGCCTATAGACCGCATGCGAAATAAGTGACCTTCCCCTGGGAGCTGAGACTGCATCAGAATGATGTGGATGCTGGGCGGGGATGGGCTGACAATGGTTAGATAGGCTTTGATTGCTCTGGGTACACATCTTTCAGCGTTGTCAAACTGACATTTCTGGAGGAACATACTGTTTTGTAGAACATGGTAAGTGATGGAGCTGAAAGGCCATGATCCCTGACAACTCCTTCTATGTGGTCCTCATGCTGCATTCTTCCATGGTCTGAAAGCAACCTTCACGCCTTAAGCTAACAGGTCCACCCCCCCCCCCATCCCCGAAAGACCAATAATTTTGATACCTTTTTTATATGTTTGACCAGCTGATTTCTTTATGGTCTTCAAACTTTAGTTCGCTGAAATACCAAGCTTACCAAATCTCATAAACTTACTTTGCATTAACTAGAGGGGCCCCGCAAGAATAGTGTTAGTTTAACT
This sequence comes from Onchidella celtica, assembly GCA_963931925.1. Classification (NCBI taxonomy): domain Eukaryota; kingdom Metazoa; phylum Mollusca; class Gastropoda; order Systellommatophora; family Onchidiidae; genus Onchidella; species Onchidella celtica. The sequence goes on along the minus strand of OZ007576.1, from coordinate 12,606,031 downwards.
TACAGAACTTGTATAAGGCTTAATCATAATTTAGCTTTATAACATCAAAGAAATGTTAATAATTTCTCATTTATGTAATCGTCCACGATGAACGCTTTCTACGCAGTGGAAAGAAAAATGTTTGTTCAATGGCACCTTGTGACAACAAGTTGGTGAAGTATCCAAAAGTGTCACACGCCAACATGTGCATGGATGGCATGACAGTTCTCTATGTGTTCTGTACGTGTATGATGGTGTGATGCGCTGGTTGACAGTATCCTGCGTTTGTCTGGGATTTCTTATTTTACTGCAAATCCACCGTTGTTATTTAGGGGCCTTTCTAGTTTCTACACATTTAGCATCAATGTCAGTCCATTAAAATCTCGAAGGAATCCAGAGAAGCTGTGCTTTTTCAGCACACTGAACGGAAGAAAATCTCTACAACTCACAATGTATACTTTACCATTGCAATGCCCAGGGTTTCTAGTAGTAAAGATCCGAAAAGAGAGATATTTAGTGATTTGTAAAGTTTGCAAAACTGTTGGCATAATTTTTTTTTCTTTTTCTTTAACCCTATTACTGTTACATACACATTTCCCCAGTGCTAAGGAGCTTTTTAACGAATTATGGTGGTATATCAAAATGGCCATTCCTAAATGGAAATAAAGTAAATAAAGCCACAATAACTATATATTTTTGGAAAGGAAATTAGATGAGGATTGTAAACAAATAGGAATCACCGTAAATGACGGATAAAATCAGTTAATAGCAGTGTTATGGTTAAAGACGGGCGAGAAATGTTTTGATATTTTCTCAGCGCTTGACGGAAACATTTTAGACTGGGAGCGAAAACGTTCAGCCTTATCTTTCGTGTGGGTCTCATCTCTGTCTCTTTTCTCTGTCTTTTTAAAAACAATGACAGGCGATCGGGTAAAATAAAATTCTCCAAGCGTAATCTGACAGAGAAAAATGGAATTCAACCAGATGTAGTTCACATAAAATCTGAAAACTTCTGCAATATTTTGATATTTACGATACCATACGAAAAACGAAAACTTGCATTTTTGGGGTTATTTTCACGCCCCTTCTGCCCACATTTCATTGTTTCTGAGAAGATAACAGGAGAGACAGAAGGCGGGAAAATGGGAAAGGAAGGAATAATCTCTCTGAAACTGTATACCGACGTTCTGAACTTTTCTATCCCACAGGCGACTCACTGATGCAGAAATATTCAGAAGAATACGAAGAACTGGAAGAACGACGTGTTGATTTGGCTCTGGCAGAAAAACTGCTGGAACTGCCCATTACAGTTCATGAAAAACTTATGGACGTCAAGGGACAGCTGCAAGGAATGAATGTCATTTTTGCTCTCTATAGGGAACAAAGCGTATGTGGCAAATTTAAAGATAATAATATTATTGTTGGACCTTTGCCAGAGGATGGCGAATGACGGATTAGGGGGAAGGTGGGGTTGGGTGGGTGGGGGGGGGGGGTGAAAGAGAAACGAAAGACAAACAAGGCAAGACTTTGAAACGGAGAACAGAGCCATGGAGAGATGGCAGGAAAATATAAGGAGGGCAATTAAAAACCTTTCGTAACAGAAGGTTTTAATGTTAGCTGGAGAAACCTGAGTGTACTGTGTAAAGCCATGTATACTGTGACTTAATGAATTTATTTGCGTAAACGTTAGTACCCTATGCCTTGATCAACATACTTATGCCATGATTCATTACAGCACAACAATTTAAACGTCACTTTCCCCCAACCTGGCGTACGAAACTTGAAGCCAGTATTGGCTGAAATTCCATTCACAGACAAAAAACAAATCTTATTATAAAAAAAAAGATAGTGGCGGGAGTAATTCATTGTGGTGCAATTTGACCCTTTTTTTTTGCTCAACGGTAGAGCCTAAATGACAGTTTCAAAAATTATAAAGTTAATTTTCCTAAGTGTCAATGAATCTAGTCCAATCGCTTTTGTGTTGACCGATTATGTTGATTCACGTTTCAGGTATTTTTTTTTTTTTAAAGTTGTAAAAATGTAAAATACAATGATCTTTGTTTTGGCTCCCTGTGGTAAGCCCACTGCACCGGAAACGATGTGTTAATACGCGTTTAGTTCGGTGCGCGCAATTTCACTACCAGAAATGAGTGCGTAGTGCTCTGGTGCGCATGAAATCAGTAGTATGTTTTCCTGTAGAATATGGGAATCTTCTAGACCAAAAAGAGAGAGATGGTACGGTGGATTCACGGGTTTATCCCGGACAATGCCGGGAACTTCATCTAGTACATAAAAAAAAAAATTAGAATGTTACTTGTCACTTCCACACTGGAGACTCCTATAGCCTTCCGTGCTCTGAACATTTCGGCTCTTTTTTTTTCGCAGCAAATGCTGCAGCTATAGAAATAGCCATTGTTGCCTCTCTTATTTTTGGCTGTTCCCTGTACAGGCTGCTACAGCAAAGTGGTCCGAGACTTTGTGGGCTGATCTCGATATTGAAGTTCTGAACCGAGGTATAGATGATTATATCAAACAGCTGAGGAAGATGCCCAGACATGTACGTAAACTGCCAGCTGCCCACTCATTAGACCAGCAGATGAAACAGTTCAAGTAAGTCACTGAGTGCTTTCTGGTGACGTCCGTTCTACTGTACAAGGCATGTAGAAAGCAGCGGAACGAGGTGCCCATAGACATGGCAGAAAAGGAGGGGCGGTGGGGGTGGAGAGGTCAAATAATGAAAACAAAGAGGGCAACCAACGATGAACCGGACTGCATGTGTGGGAAATTGATTGGATGTAGTCAGGGCCGGATCAAGCCCTTTAGAGGCGCTAAGCACTGAAAAGACGTTGGTGCCCCCATATTACTGTATATATAACATACTGCAAACACTGAAGCGTTCTCCATTGCGTATACGGCCGCGTTAGACGCATGGCAATTTTTTGGATACATTTTAAAATTTTAAAAAAAAACGAGTCTATTAGGTCAGCAAATTCTTTAATTTTTACTTTTATTGTGGGGGCACCTTTTTGTGGACCCTGGTTCAGCTGTACCATTTGCCGTGTTGTACCAGTATGATCCGTGGTAAATCCGGCAATGAAAAAACTGTGTGCCCCCCCCCCCCCCCTTTCTCTTGATGCCTTAAGCACGAATTTATTTTGCTTAATGGTTAATCCAGCCCTGGATGCAGCGAAAACAGAGCAAAGGGCAATAATTATGGTAGAGGACAGGCAAAAAAACAAAAAAAGGTTCAGTATCTATTCTGCTGAAAAATTTCAGAGTAGGCTGGATTGTTTTGGTGCGTATGGACAATGAGCGAAACTGGATTTCCAGGGGAATAGCATTAGCAGTCATTCTTTGCATGGCAATAAATTATTTAATTGTGTTATTCTTCTCAGTCATTAATATAATTTATTATCATTAACGCCTTCTCTGCTTTGCCCAGAACTGTTCCGGGCCTAGTTCGTACACATTTCTAGAGTGATCCTATGGAGGCAATTCCCGAATTATGACTTTTTAATATATTTTTTTAGTTAGTTCCCCTACTTACTTGCAATCATTTGCGTGCATTTTGAAAGCTGAGATTTATGGTGTGTAATTTCTGAAATTTACTTATGTTGTCCCTTTTACACCCGCCATAATATTTTTAAACTTTTAAGGGAATAAAATTGCTGCTGGCATGTAGAATAAAACTAGTACAACTAATCACATCAAAATCAAACATCCACCCTAGCATCTCACGACAGGGTGACTGTCTAACTTGCGGCGGTTCCCAACTTTTTCGATACCCTGCACCCCTAGAAAACTTCTGATATGTTCTCGCACCCTCTACAAAAGTAATACCTGGTAACGAAATAATACATGCACACAGTAATTTTTAAATGTCCAAATCCAAGTTTTCCAAGATGCGGGCATCCCCGGTGGGGAAACCCAAAGACATCTTAGGGTTTCTTCTCATTTTTTCTTCTGAAATTTAAAAGAGAATCACTGCCGTTGATCGTGGACCTGAAATCTGAAGCTCTGCGAGAGCGTCACTGGAAAGAGCTAATGGAGAAGACAGGCCAGACATTTGACATGAACCCGAAGACCTTCACCTTGGCTGGTATTTTCAGTATGAAACTCTTTCGCTTCACCAACGAAATCATGGAAATTGTTGTTGCTGCAACCAAGGAGATGGGTATTGAGAAGGTGAAGACACAACTGAATCATAGTTAATCGCTGCTTCAAAATCTTTTCATTTATTAGCACGATGGTTTGAAATCGAATCGTCGAATATATTTCCAGTCCAGGCGATTCACGGTCAACATTAAAATAATTTTTTTTGCTTTATTTACAAAAATGTACATTTTTATCTTCGTATCATTTCGCTGGAATTTTATGTTTATATATGATTATATCCGGTTGCTGCACTCCCCCCCCCCCCCCTTCCCCCTCTTCCCGCCTATGTCAAAAAATAATTTAACTGAACGCATAAGATGTATTTAATAATGATTGTCGTTACTTGTATGTAGGTACAACAAGTTTTTTTGCGCTATGGATATATATTGTAAAGCCTTTTGTGACTCCAGAGCTAGAGAGCTTCTCCCGAAATACTCCTGACAAGAGCCTTAATGAATTATTCTTTCAGATTTCCTCTTTGTTTTCACTCCTGTTTTGTTTTCTTTTTGAGGAGGGGGGGGGATTGAAAGGGTGGGGGTTGGGGGGGGGGGGACAGAGTTAGGTATTCGATAAGATTTAGGGTTGAGGATAAAGACAGGGTTGCGGATAGGTATGCATAGGTACGAACCCCAAGCCGAAAACGCAAGGGGTACGTATGTACAAGTAACAACAGTATTTAATAAAAGTAACAGCAGTTTTGTTATACCCTACAAGATTTGCCTACATTGCTCTGGTGCCTGACATGTCTCTGGTAGCCTTTTGTACGGAGTTTATTCCAACATGACATTCTTTAAAACAGGCAGGTAGGGAAATGCCATGATCCAGAGCATTGTGCACCGCCGGCTGAGTAAGATCATTATTCTTTTGGTGGAGAGCTAATCATATGGGACTGACACAAACGTAATACGTCTGTGAACTATTTAAAACCATTTGCACTAGAAATGTGAGGCGTTTCAGGGAAATGGTCCACTTGGCCAGTTCTTTCATAATTGAGTTAAGGTTTTTACTGTGAAAGCACAAACTGCCCCGAGAAGAATGCACTTTATTTCATGTAAAAATGTTGAAAATTGACCAAGTTATGGCTATTTCAAGGTGGCAAAGCAGAAAAAAGTCACTTTTGAGAAAAACGCCTTTAGAGTCTACGTAAATTTGAAAAGGCCATTAGATTCGATCAGGAAAAATGAAAAAAAAATTATAGGCAGAATCAATTAAAATCCGTTTGCCCTGGCACAAAGAAATGATTGAGGAATCTATTTATGCCGAAAACTAGCATAAGACCGATAAGTCCCTATCCAGCTATTTTTGGCTCAATCTCGAAAGTGCTGAGCACGACATGTGGGCCTCACAAATAATTCCTGTTTCTGCACTAGGGAATCACTGACGTCGAGGAAGCCTGGAAGAAAGCCAAGTTCATCGTCCATCCCTACGTGAAAGGCAACCGGAAAGCTTACATCTTAGGTCCTGTGGACGACATTCTACAGAATTTAGATGACACGAGCGTCAATTTACAAAACATGTCCGCTTCAAGATATATTGGACCATTTCTCTCCACCGTTCAGAGCTGGGAGAAGGCACTCGCTAAGATATCTGAAGTGTTAGATGTAAGTGGGAATCTAAATATAACATCTGCCAAAGGCTGTTGGCGCCCTGTTCTTGATTTGTTTGTTCTTGTTACTTGTTGTTCTTTCTTGTCCTTTTTCTTTCTGTTCATTTCCTCTTGTTTGGTTCTTGGTTCTTGGTCCTGTGTCTTGTTTTTTAGTGTTCAGCATCGTTCAGCTTACTGTCATGAGCGGTTAGCGACGGCGGAATGGGAGGTGGATAAGTTAGATCTCTTCTATCCTGTATCTGTTCCGTTCTGTCCTTTATATTAATGGTTTACAACTCCAATTGGTTGTCATGTGATGATTTCAATTGCCTTACCTTATTAGTACAAGCATAAAACGCATTTGATAATTATCTTATTATGCAAGTGGATAATATTCTGACACTAGCTTAAATCTTCGAAGTAGAATAATAATATATTATTTTGTTTCTGGCACCAGTGTGACATAAATTTCTATGCAATCTTTTAGCAGATGCTATTTGCCCTGACTGACTTTCACGAAACTTTCAGAAAGTAAGGTTGACTTTGTGCAGATCACAGACACAGATAGCGTTCCAAAGGTCCAGGCTGATGTTTAGAGATATTTGATGTACGGGGATAGAGTCAACATGCGACAAAATTTGTCATCTCAAAAGTTAATACATGGGTGAAATATACTCTTGACACTATGTGAGAACATTGCTGTGGAAACAAACGTTTTAAACATTAATCTTTAGGTGTGGCTACAAGTTCAACGAAAATGGATGTATCTGGAAGGAATTTTTGGTGGAGGAGATATCAGCAAACAGTTGCCCGAGCAGGCAAAATTCTTTGATGCAATCGACAAAAAATTCAAAAAGGTAAGTGGCAATTTAGTTTAATCACCAGTCCAACATTCTCCTCTATACAACAGCTAGACTATGCTGCCCAGAGTTTGGGTGAGAGCGAGGAGCGTGAGTGACGGACTGCGGGAGGGAGAGGGATGAAAGAGAAGCGAAGAAAACAAACAAGGCGAGACATTGAAACGGAGGACACACAGAACTTTGGAAGGATGGCAGGAAAATATAAGGAGGGCAATTTAAAGCTTTTGGTAACAGAAGAAAGAACTCACAAACACAATGTACACACTGGAAAATAGGGAGAAGTAACACAGAGATCTGTATGATGTTGAGAGATTTTCAAACATTGCCGAATGGAATGAACCATCATTTTCAGTTGCAACAGTCAGCAATTGTAATGACAGTTGTTTTGTCTATGTATCGCATTCCGACGTTTGTGTGATCTTGTTTAAAATATGAAACAACATTGGGGAATAATTAAACAAAAAATTAGGACAAATGGAGTGTTTTTATACTCTTTCGGGTGTCATTCTCGTGTGTGTGTCGCCTTCAGATCATGGAGCATACGCATGATAACCCCAACATAAAGGCAGTTACACACGTGGAGGGGAGATTTGAAGAGCTGAACTCTCTGTCCTTCGGATTAGAGAAATGTCAAAAATCTCTCAATGACTATCTGGACTCCAAAAGAAATGCATTCCCACGGTAAGATGTTTGATAGAAGGTTATGTCAGGGCCGGTTTAAGACATTCAGAGGCCCTAAGCAATTAAAGGATTTTGGTGCCCCCATTTACTGTTATTATGTACTTCAAATTATCAACAGAAATAGACCATAAAGTGCACCGATACATTTAAAAATAAAAACGTGAGTCTTATATGCCTGCAAATACTTTAATTTTTTCATTTATTTTGGGGGGGGGGGACATTTTCTGGACCCTGGTTCAACTGTACTATTTGGTCATGGTAAATCTGGCAATGAAAAATGTACGTAGTTCTCTCCCCCCCCCCTCTCCCTCCCTCTTTCCCCCAGTGCCTATGCACGTGCTGATTTTGCTTAAAGGTTAATCCAGCCCTATTTTATGTACGGTCTACGACAAGTTCGTTGCACTATCAGGCAATTGGACATGTTTCTGTCTGGCAGTGATTGCTCTTTAGAATGCTGTCATGGTTCTGTCTTTCATCTCGCTGTACACAAGGAATAACTAGTGAGTGGACAAGGCAATAATAAAAACTGAAAAGACAAATAAAATTTATGTTGATTCCTTAGTTACGAGACAAATAAAAAGCGTGAGTAAACTTTAGTATTGCGTGTCTTTTCATCAATCTAATAAACTATCCGTGCATTCTGGCAGATTCTTCTTTATATCTGACGATGAACTGCTCAGCATTCTGGGATCCTCTGATCCTGAGTGTGTGCAGGAGCACATCATAAAGGTAAAGTATGAGAGCTTGTGAGACAAATAGCAAGCCATTTCAAACTGTAAAGTACGTGTTCAATACATCGCTGTGATTATAGTATCGTTTATTTCTTCAACATGAAATGGGCCGTGTCTCCTCGAGAAGGACAATGCCTTTTGACTACCTTGACTGTATTGCAACGTATCTGTTAACTCAAGCTGGCAAGTTGCGCAGTGTAGAATTCACAACGAAATTTTTAGTTCCAATATATCAGATGCCTGGACATTTAAATGATGTTCATTTCAGGATCATTAACTTCTGATGTCTAGGACGGCATGATAAACTGTTGTAACTGTGTTTTCACTAATTTTTCAGATCAGGAGAAAGTAAAACCGCGTAACTTTCTAATAAAAAATGTTTTTGATCCTTGGGATTTACATCTCACTTTTATTGTTTGTATTTTTGTTGTTGTTCTTGTCTTTGTGTGTTTTTATGGTAGCGACGGTTTTTAAAGAATTTCCTCCCTGCAGTGGCCTTGTTCTGCCTACTCTTTTAGGCCTGCTCTTCCTGACTGCCAAGGTATCTTTAACGTGCTCAACGTGCACACTGATCCTCCGAGTTTTTCATCCTTATCCGAGAAGACTAGGTAGGATCTGAAACAAGAATCCCCCCCCCCCCCCCAAATAATTCGAACATGCTTGCACCGACCGGGAATCGAAACCGATACCTGCAGCATGAGAGGGGAGCACCTTGCTACAAAACCAACGGGTCCGCTAAGAGATAGTTTTAAAAGCGCTACTGAAGCCTTAGGTTTGGGAATTTAATCCCCGACATTATTAGAAACGCTGGAAGGTGTCAAGAACTGCAAGCACGCCAACTAATTATCTCAGTTCTTTTTAAAAAGCCCTCGGTACATCCTTGTGCGCTCCAACTCGTGATGCACTTGGCCGTTCCTGATTGGAATTGATTTCAAAATTAATGATCTTCTTTGCCGCCAGATGTACGACAACATTGCCTCACTCAAGTTTGTCAAGTCACCGACTAATCCCAAAGAATTACTTGTCACGGCCATGATCTCTGCAGAGAAAGAGATCATGGACTTCCGAGGAAGTGTTTCCTCAGCCGATAAGGTAGAGAGCTGGATGACTGTGGTGCTGCAGGAGATGAGGAGAACTAATAGGCTCATTACAAAGGAAGCCATCTTTTACTACAGTTACAAAAAAACCAGGTATTATTCCTACTTCAAGTTTTCTTGACATCTTGTTGTGACATCTGGGGCTATAATTGGAGCTGTGAATGAACAACAACAACAAAAAAAAACGCGAGTGAAGGGTTCAAAATCATTTTCTATGAAGGATTTTGTTTTGGTTGCTGAGATTTTGTTATTTGAAAAGATTATAAATTTCATTTCATAAATTGAACTCATCATATTATAAAAGGAGTAAGGCCACCAATATAATCATGAAAGGCATTTTAACTGGTGAGTCTTAAATTCTACAAAATATCATTATTACGCATAGAAGGACGTAAAGGGGCACGTGGGCATAATTATTTTAAAACGTCTTGAAGTTCGCTATACTTTTAATACTTTCGTTGATTTTGAGCCACAACTGAGTTGAACAGAAGAAAATGTTCCGATATTCTGAGCCGGAAAAAGAAAGACGTATTTACCTAGAGTAGAATTAAAAAGTATAACAGGAAATTTCGTTCGGCGCCTCAGTTTACACACTGGTGATCGAAACTCAACGTTAAAAATGACATCAGTGTATCCCCGCCTTGTATTAATCAAATGAACAGGTTTTACATAAAATGGCACGATTTGTCTTATTTTCTGAATGCATTAGGCCCATTTTCGTACAGCATGGCTTTCAAGTATGAATCTCCATTTTCTCAGGGCCGACTGGATGTTGGACTATCAAGGTATGGTGTGCCTTGCAGCCAGTCAAGTATGGTGGACTTGGGAAGTAGAAGATGTCTTCAGAAAGATCAAGACCGGTGCCAAAACAGCGCTAAAAGACTATGCTAAAAAGATGCATATGCAAATAGATCAACTTGTAGTCAAGGTAGGCTTAAGTAATATCGAGAGATCCTGATGAGAAGGCGATAGTGAGCTCGAATCTAGAATGGGTTAGAGCACTTTCGTAGTTCACAGTGTTGTACGTGAAGTTACCAAGGAGATTAACAGGACATGTCTGATTCACAATGTGATCAAGTTTTGTTGTTGTTGTTTTTGCACAGGAGTTTTAGTGTAACCTTGTCTAAGCAATGGCATAATTTATTAGAACTAGGGTGGATGTAACGTGATCTTGTTATTATATAAATTACTGGCAATAGCAAACATTCACATTCAGAATACCCTCTCTTCTTTTGTTGTCTATCTGATATCAGCATTACATTATGACATGGACAAACGACAAGATGCGGCGAGGTAGAAGTCATGTGAAAAATAAATGGTGAGACCATGATGGACACAGATAAACTGATACCTGTATCAGGATGTCCAAAAAATGTTTTCAGGCAATTCGGAAGCAAAGACACCGCTCCCCCCCCCCCCCCCCCCAAAAAGAAATCCCACGGCCTGGGTAAATGAGAAAAAATAGCTGTTGTGGAAGTCTGAATCATTCCTTTAATGCACATTTATGCTCGCTCTGTAGTGGGATAAACGGCTAACTAGGCCGTCTTCTATTTTTGAACTGTTTCAGGTTCGTTCTAATCTATTGAAAAACGACAGAAAGAAATACAACACAGCTTTAATTGTGGATGTGCATGCCCGTGACATTATTGATGGATTCGTGAGAGACAGGTGAGAGTAAAGTACACTGTTGATACTTGTAGACAGGACCGGATATAGATGAAGAGAGCCACCCCCCCCCCCCCAAATCTCCCGCCCAATAACAGCGGTTGGCATTCTAAAATTACAAAAGATTTGTTCAAAAACTACAGGCTACGCAAGTCAAAAAATATTATGCAGGCTGGCTTGACGCGTTGAGCTCCCGCGCCCACCCCCCCCCCCTAGATTTTAAGGCCCTAGACCAGCTTACCTAGCCTAATGTTAAATCTGGCACCGCCTGTAGTGATCGAGACATGTACGTACGGAAACTGCAGCTCGACAAGATGAATCATAATACTGCTCAAGAATTCGATATGAGAAAATAATGGCCTGGTTCACCGATGTTTCTAGGGCTGAGTATCGCTTAGTAATGAACTTGCCCCCTTTCCTCCTCCTAACATCAAGTTGTAAATAATTCTAGCTTTCAAGTTTGGTCACGTACAACGAGTAGAAATGATAAGTATTCTAAAGCTGGGTTTCTATGTGTACGAAAAGGGAAACGGCAAAAAATCCATCATACAGTAAAAAGAAAGAATGTTTCCATGTGTACGGAGACGGCAGACGGCGTGCGGAAACATTCTTTCTATTTCTCTACTTGAAGGGTTTTTGACGTTTCCTTTGCCGTTTCCGTTTCCGTATACATGGGAACCCAGCCTAAAGCTGTCTTTTCATGTGTACGGAAACGGCTACGGAAACGTCAAAACCCGTCTGGTAGTGAAATAGAAAGAATGTTTTTCATGTGTACAGCAACGCCATTGGCATTCATATTACATTTTCTTAGTGGCCGCAGAAAAAAAAAAGCATTCTTAATGAAAACATAACGAAACGAACAAACAATCAAACAACAAAAGACAACTATGAAAATAAAACACAAAATTGTTCAACTAAACTGGCAAATCTTTCGAAGTAGCTAGCTTCCAGGTGGTAACAATTATTGTTGTGAAGAAGCAATGTGTTAATTCCTGGTCTCACACTTCAGTATCATGGACGAGAAAGAGTTTGAATGGGAGTCACAACTTCGATTTTACTGGGTGCGTGAACCTGACGAGCTTTACATTCGCCAGTGCACCGGTTCCTTTCTCTACGGATATGAATACATGGGACTTAATGGACGTCTTGTGATAACCCCACTGACAGATAGGATCTACTTAACTCTAACGCAGGTAGGAAACCCGTGAGAAGTGGGACATTACTTAGTCCTCATTTTTAAATTTTTGTTTCCTCATGTGTTATGTAGCGTGTTTCGCGTGGCCATTGATGATTTTAAATGATTTACTGGTCACACAGTTCTTGTCTGCCATTTCAAAGATAAACATAGTGTATTAAAACATTCCTATGTATGCCAATGTGTTAGAATTATATAAATGTATTTAATTCTAGGTTAAACTCGAAAGTTCTGAATATCAAACGTGAATAAAGAAAGTGTAACGGTACCCAAATAGATCATGAACTACGCAAAGTGGTGTTGTTATCGCGCCTACGGGCCGCAAAACTCCAACTCAAACTCGAACCTATGTTGGACACACATCTATACTAATAAAAGTGAAACCTTACGATTGCAGCGCGCCTTTCGCTACTCCTCTGTGCTGATTTGGTGGCCCTCAGATTTTATACAACGCTTAGTAAAGACTGTCGTCGTGTCGCCGGTACAAAAAATTCCAAAAAAATTAATAACCCGCAGAACGTTTGTATTAGTTTCTAGGTTGCGACACATTGGCGTTCGGTCTATTTTTTCGGCAAATTAATGTAACTAGGATTGGTTCCGGTATAAACTGTATCACACTCACAAAACAACATCCGGTTAGGACTGGTTTGAATGATGAGATTTGAGTTAGAGTATGAAACTTTGTGGGTTCTCAATATGCCTAGACTATGAAAAAGAAAAGGTCTGGAATTGGGAGATTGACGCTGCAGGGCCAAAAGTACAGGTTTGAGTTTTCAATATGCCTAGGAAAATTATTATAATATTTCTTTTCCATTAACACAATATGACGTTATCACTTCCTGCGATGTGCAAACAAACTAACCCGTGCGCAAATCGTAGCCATTTGATGGATGCTGGCGGGACGCGCAGGACGTCAACGCGCAGAGGGAGAGCACTAAAACGTATCTAAAAACAAACAAACAAACAAAAATAAAATAAAGCTAAAGGAACAGGCAAAATGAAGCAGGTCCACAATAATCACCCAGAACTGAAACTAATAAATCGATTTATTCCGGGCAGGGCCGGGAACTCAGCCAGTTACTTATAATTGTGAACTACTACTTAATATTCGATTTATTTTATCGTTGTTTTTTTTAAAATCTGGATGTAGAAACAACAACAACAACAAAAGTCTTCCATAATGGAAAACTGTGGTGATTCCAATGCCATGTTAATTCTGACATCACGGGCAGGGTGTAACTGTATAATATAAAATGTATAATTAACTGAGTCTTCAGTTTATTTCATCATAATAACTGTCCAAATACGGTGTTTTTTAGTGTGAGCTGACAACAGTGTTGAACCTCGGCACTGTTTCTGAAGTTTAATAAATTCAGCGACATGAAGCTGCATTGAAACAGTGGCGTAGCGTGGTGTTGATGGTTTGGGGGGGGGGGGGCGGGGGTCACAGGGACGGTTCCCCTGGGTGCAAAATTTCGAAAGAAAAAGAAAATAATTCAGAAGTTATAAATAAAAAGTAACACGCCCGCCCCCTCACACAGAAAATCTCCTAACGTTCGAACACTCTACGCAGTCTTTCAGCATGGCCGGCGGAGCAAACAAACGTTGTCACGTACCAACAGCCCACAGATCAGGGGGGCGTAATACTTGCCTTACCCCGGGCGCTGGCAACCCATGCTACACCACTGGCATGAAAAAACAACAAACAACAAAACGATGCGTTCTTTTCATAAAGTTTATTGTTGGTGAAGAGGACGCGAAATACGTGTATGCTAGTAAATGTTAAAAGGAAGGTCCAATTCCCCAGGCACTGTCAATGAATCTAGGCGGCGCCCCTGCAGGTCCGGCAGGGACAGGCAAGACAGAGACCACCAAAGACCTGGCCAAAGCTCTAGGACTACTTTGTGTGGTCACCAACTGTGGGGAGGGCATGGATTATAAAGTAAGGCCTATGTAGCCTGGCAGTGAGGTTTGGTTGACTTTTCTGGGGAGGACTTCCGAATGCGTTTCATAGCTTTTATAACGTTATTGAACTTTACTCACCTTTATGCATTGTTTGAGACTTTATTACCAATTATCACTTCATATTCACAATAACATTTGTAACACACTTGCCAAGAAAAACAGTATAATCCCAGAAAAAAGTCTGAAGTGAGACAAAATCCGCAAACAGGTGCCATTTTGAAACTTGCTGGGGAGAGGTCACGGTAACAGAATTTACCAAAAGTGCAACTAGCGAAGGTTTGCTGAAACAAAATTTGATATGGTGTTCAGGAATTTAAACTCACAACACATGGAATGGTCAGATGGACTACCTGGGGTTAAGACATGTGACCTGGGGGCGTGAGGGTCTAGTCAGTTTGTATCAATGGGCGGTAGTCAGATTGACTAATCAGGCCAAAAGGGGCTGGGGTAGCCATTGGCGATCGACGTACACTCATGTAGGCCCTGTATTCGCTCAGATCATGCAATCTCCCAGCAGCTGAAATCGGATTGTTTTGCTACTAAGCCGATTCATAATTTTTAAAAACTATGCAAATTAACAAGGTCGGTAACTTTCCCTCATTTAGGTCAAGGGTGCAGTATGTGAGTATTAGTAGATGACTGCCGTCATGCTGTTAACTCACCTACGTGGCGAAATGGTTAAGACATGAGATTTAGGAGCGAAAGGGTATGGGTGCGGATCCGAGTATTGTCATGATATGTCGCGCAGCCAGTCAAAAGGAGTCACTTGTCGCTTTTTATCATAATAGAGTTATTAGTATCATGTAAAAGCTTATTTCATGCACTTTCATGTGGTGAAAATTTTTTTGAGCTAGCTTAATTTTAGCCTGAGATATTGCAGTTTAAAGAGGTGGGGGGTGAGCCCTGAACAATGGCGGAAATCCCGAGAAAATCGCGATTAAAGATCGGGCTGAACACAAAACAGTTAGATACCTACCTCAGAAAATCCTGATTTTAATCATTTTAAACTTAAAATCTGCTAATTTCATTAACATTTTCTGGTTCAGAAATGGATAAACTTTCCATTTCCGCAATAAAATAAAAAAAAATTGATATCCGACCCCCCAAACAATTTCAACTCCCGATTTCTCTGGTTCAAGCCCAGCGACAAGTGTCTCATTTTGAATGGCCGCTAGACATATGATTTATAATACTTATGTATGTGTTCACTTTCAGATGATTCTTACGCAGAGAAATTGAGATGAGATGGATGTAAGATAGAGAAGGGAGAGAGATAGAGAAAGCGAAGCTTGCCATGAATTAATTCTTTGTATTTCTTTAGAAAAAAAACCCAAAAATACCTAGCCCCTTTTTTTATTTAAACCCCTCAAAAGAAACCCTCTTTAGCATGTATGGAACGCATTCGGAAGTCCTTCCCTTTCTGTAACATCTCTATTTGTCAGTAGTTATATCAGTAACTTCTTGCATCTTCCTCGTTTTCAGCCGCCCTTCATTGTTGTATATATCATGAACCACAGAGCAAACAATTATTATATATTTACCTCTTTGATTCGTAAGAGAGAAAAAAAGTGTGGCCCTTGGTGTTTGATGGTTGTAATGTTCTACTATTCATGACTGTTCTTGGGAGGAGTTCCATTTGAGTTACACAATAGGGATATTATAAAGACACGACTTTAAGAGCGTCCGCATGCGGGGGGTCGCTGGCAAGTTAGTCCTCTGGGTGGATGTTTTTATAGTAAATGCAGGGTGTCACAAATCCCAGACTGGGAGATGTAATGATTATGACAGGACAACAATCACGAACGAACAAGTATAACACTTAACAGAACAACCAAACAGACTCACACATTTATTATACATAAAAATAAAGATATACGTGCAATTACATACAGTACATTATTCAATTTAAATACCATCCAATGGTCGTTATTCCCAACATTCATTCTATCTCCGGGTCCACAACCCGATAATAACTTTCTAAAATATACTCCGGCCTCAGCCTCACATCAAGGTATGTACTACTTGCGGCCTATCTTACTGGCTCCTGCTCAACCTAATCTCAGTATCTCAATATCACCTCAATATCTCAATATCACACTAATATCTCAACATCACACCCATATCTCAATACTACACTACTATCTCAATTCATACGTCCCTGCCTGTGGCCAGACTGCCACGACTAATGGGCCCTCGCTGTCCTGCGCGACAGCTTCACTCAAGCTGGCCTGTGGGTAGCCTTCTGCCCAACCCAAGCATCTCCTTATGCTGGCCTATCCCCTGCACCAGTCTCTCCACCACGGGTAGCCTCACGGCCCGACCCCGGCACTAGTCTCTCCCCCACGGGTAGCCTCACGGCCCGACCCCGGCACCAGTCATCACTGGAAAAGCACACAATCTCCCGACTGCTCTCTTCACGTCTGTCCCCTTGGACTTCTTAACTTGCAGTGACTTTTCACTGCACAAGATATACCTCATCGCCTTCACTTTACTCACGTCTTGCACGCTTCCACGTTAACTAACAGAAGTCAATATAGGTGAGCAGCCTCAACTATCCCGTGAGTCAATCCTACACTTCCATGCCCCCGTAATCCTTGAATCTCGCTCACTCCACTCGTGACACAGGGCTTGATGATTAACACACCGAAGATGACGTAGGTGCGAGACTAAAGTTGTGTAACTCACATGGTACTCCTCCGCTGTTCCACAAATTAACGGTGGTATTTATATTCAGTAGTATTTCTTTTTCGTCTTCTAGTGATTTTATTATCGAATATAGATTATGATTTTGTTGTTTCAATGACATCTATTCTTCAACTGAAAACTTTGCACGATTTCCAGGCATTTGGTAAAATTTTGTCTGGACTGTGCCAGTGTGGAGCCTGGGGCTGTATGGACGAGTTCAATCGCATTGATATATCCGTGTTATCCGTCATTTCCACTCAGTTGCAACTGATCAGGCATGCTTTAGTCATGAAATTAACTCACTTTCAGGTCAGTCATTGTTATAATTTTACGTTTATTTTGTAATAATGAAGTCAGCAAACTCACTAAGTTTGCTTAAGAGACACAGGGTAAGTAACCAGAGTACCCTTCATCTCGGCGAAATTGAGATTGTTTTAGTATTTTGACCTCTCGAGATGAACACACGTTGTGCCCAAGGCTAAATTTCTTTTTTTTTTTTTTTTATAAAGCTGTAAAAGTATTGACGTCATAGGAATATGAGGCGAGGTTAAAAACTATTCTAGTATACTTTTGATATACTTAAATCGTGAATCGTACGATTATACTCTCATCAAGGTGATATTTCATATTATATCAGTGAGAATTACTGTAGCCTTAAGCCGTGTTTTCATGTGTACGGAAACGGAAACGTCAAAGATCCATCAAGTAGTAAACTGAAAGAGTGTTTCCATCTGTACCGAAACGGTGTGTCCGTAAGCATGAAAACATTCTTTCTATTTCACTACCTGAATGGGGTTTTGAAGTTTCTGTTTCCGTACACATGGAAACCCAGCTTTACCAAATTCATCTATCAATCACTGTGTAGAGGGAGAGTTTATCACTGATGGTGGACCCGAGGCAGGCGCTCTCACGAACACAGAACCATAATCTGTGAGAAAAACATCAACGACCCGTTATAACTAAGTACTGGGTTAGTGGTCTTGTCCACAGCATGTGTTCCGCTTTTTTGGTGGAAAATGACGCGTGCAAAGCACTCTTTGCCTCTATCGCGGCGAGGAGCGGAGCGGAACGCAGGCTGTGGACAAGTATACAGAGCCAGGGAGTGTTTTACTTCTTCCTACTTCTTTTTCCGTAAAAATAGACCAGTTAATAGAGCGCGTCCTCTCTGTCAGAAGAGAAATAAAATCTCTTCCATCATTTCATTCTTCTTTTCTTGATCAGTTTGAAGGCTCAGAAATCCCCTTGGATCAACGGGTCGGAGTGTTTATCACTATGAATCCTGGCTATGCCGGACGTACTGAACTGCCCGAATCCGTCAAAGCTCTGTTCCGACCTGTAGTGGTCATTGTACCCGACCTGCAGCAAATCTGTGAAATTATGCTGTTTTCGGAAGGGTTTCTCATGGCGAAAGTAAGTCTTTGAATGATGGTATTTAAAAGATGGCAAAATAAACGCAAAAGAAAAACAAAAGCAAAAAGGGCAATTTGGTTGCTATTTTCAGTCGTATTCACCAATCTTCGAAGTGAACAATGAACCGAACATTGCATAGATGTTGTTACAAGTACGTCCCCTACTTTTTTTTGCGCTAGGGTAACGTATTTTAAAGCCTTTTGTGACTCCAGAGCTAGACAGCTACTCAGAGATACTCCTAACAACAGCCTTTATTAATTATCCTTTCAGATGTTCTTTTTGTTTTCCTCCTCGTTTTTTGGATGAAGGGGCAGGGGGCAGGTTTAGGGTTTCGATAAGATTTAGAGTTGAGGATAAGAAGGGGGTTAGATATATACGTACGTATACGTAAGTGCCCCTATCGCAAAACGCTTTGCGTGCATACGTACTTGTAACAACAGCCTTAAAGTAATGAGACGGTAACATCATTATTCTGTGGTCCTGCTTGTGTGTTGTTTTGATTCAACAATTATTGCAGTTTAAATAAAAAGAGGAACTAAATACCATTACACGTCACATGGACTGCATTACTTTGAATTACCGTTCTTTAGATACCAGTGAATTAATGTGCTGGAAAGGGTAATAGATCCTCTCACGTCTTTATATGAAGTGAATATGAAATTATTATTCAATTTTATTCAGTGGAGTCGAATTAACCGTCCACTACAAGATGATCAGCATCATGCGTAATCATATTAGTATTGTTCCCACTACGATACAGAGTGTAGCAATTTGGTCATGCAACTTGTTCTTCCGTCAACATTAATCGGTAAACGAACTGACGACCATTGAAACCAATAATTATTATTATTCTGTATTAAAATGTACATGTGATGAAAAAAAATTAACTCATGTATATAAAAATAATTAACATGTTAATACTCACAAATTTTAATGTCTCGGTCGTTGAAATAACGTAAACGCTGTTGCATGGTCCTATTAATAATTGCTGCCAAACTTCGTAGTTTCTGTTGTAAATTTTATGTGTTCTTGTTACTTTTTTGTGCGAAGCATCATTTTTTAGGAGATAAAATTGGAAATTCAAGTAACCGGGACGGTATTTTGTTGCATTTCAGATCCTCGCCAAGAAAATGACAGTTCTGTATAAACTTGCCAAAGAGCAGTTATCCAAACAGTTCCATTATGACTTTGGTCTCCGAGCCCTGAAATCTGTCCTGGTAATGGCTGGAGAACTGAAGAGAAGTGCTGGCGACCTTGAAGAGGTATGGTATATCTGAAGGGTCAGCACTAGAAAACTGCTTTTTTCTGTCTATCGTAAGCAATGTTTTGTACTGTTGATCTCATGGCTATAGAGATGTTTCCAGCCATTATACTTTGATTACAGACAGAAAATCAAGAATACTGCACGGTCTTTGGAAATATTTCAGGTGGAGTCCCACACATAAAATCTTCAACATAAAAATGGCAACAACGTTCAAACAGTAAAATAATCTACAGCCTAATCAAACATGCGGCCAAAGCGGCCTAGACGCGGCGGCCTGACATTAAATATCTATTGATTTATACAATGTTTGATTTTTACCATTTTCACACCTTGGCTACAGCTCACATGCACACACGTTAACTCACATTTAGAACATGTGTGAAAGAATAAAATTCAAAATGCTGTCTAGTCACGCATCCCTCAACAGCAGCGACTGATCAGTCCAGTTTTAGGCTGTTTTCAGCATCATTATGATTGTCTTAGTAGTCTTATCCCCAACATCCCCTCCCCTCCCCCCCGCTATTTTTGGTTTGTATTTTTTTTCCTGTCCGTGGTTGCCATTCAGTGCAGCGTTTTGTCCATCTATTGTCATTCATCCTTCCCATGTGTCCGGCCCAATTCCACTTTTGTTGTAGCAAATCGTGAATGTTACTACGTCCGTTATCTTTGTTTGCGTATAATCTAACAATTAAAAACTTAGTTCCATAAAGTTTCGAGTGAATTATGAGAACGTCCAAAATTTCAAATAAATTTAAAGACAGTTTTCGAAGAAAATGCCTATTTGATTCCGCTAGTGGTGCAAAAGACGCACCACCCCATAGTGATATTGTTGTAGTTACACTAATATCAATACTTTTTTTGCTCCTCAGGATGTGGTTTTGATGCGCGCCTTGAGAGACATGAACTTACCCAAATTTGTTTTCGAAGATGTTCCGTTATTTCTGGGTCTTATTTCTGACCTGTTCCCTGGTTTAGACTGTCCGAGGGTCAGATATCCAGACTTCAATGACACTGTAGAAGCCGCACTTAGCGACAACGGGTTTGTTTTGCTGCCTGTACAGGTAATATAAAAAAAAAAAAAAATTGCTCATGTCCATATATTTCAGAGGGCCTGTAAAATAAAACGATAATTCACCTTGTTAATTTGTTAAACATAGGAAGTCGCAGCTTACACGTGTTTCCATTTACAATACAGAATGTGGTAGATTAATATTGTGTGACGTTTGGAAATCCATCTTTTGAGGATGGCTCTTATAGTAATTGAATGTTAATTTACCGTCTTATTCCCATCGTATTCAGCGGGCTGTCTTCAAAATTATCGAAATGTTCCGAGAACGGCCTCCATTTGACAGTGAAACTACTCAAGAAACAGCCAAAAATATTCACTAACGGGGATTGTGGACCGTTGGGTTAAAATAATAATTTGCATTTGTTAACTTCCCGTGTTTGTCAAATCATAATTATTTTGCGTCTCGTATGGTCATCACGTCCGGTTTATAGTGTTGGATTATTGGCTCATTTATAATGAGGCTGTAGGCTTAAATTCTGATTGGCTGTATTAATAATAGTTTTTCTCTGTTCGTGCCCAACTTTGAAGTCAGTTTCTTTTTCATTTGAATAGTTTTCATTCACATGTCTGCCTCTGCAATATTTTAGCTTGCCTTTCATGGTACTGCGGCAGCCATTCGTATGTTTATTAGGCTCTTGGTATAAGTACGGACACATTCTAAGCGTTTTGCGCTAAGGACGCGTACGTATAAGAACTATCCGTCCTTACCCTCGACCCTAAATCGTATCGAAGCCCTAACCCTGTCCCCACCCGCTCAACCAAAGAACAGGAGGAAAACAGAAAGGAAATCTGAAAGAACAATTAATTATAATTAATTAAGGCTGTTGTCAAGGAGGATTTCGGGTGGAGCTCTCTACCCCTGGGCCACAAAAGGCTGTAAAATACGCACATCTAGAGCAAAACGCGCGGGACCGTACATACGTGTAGCAATCTCATTTTTTAATGCCTATGTTGGGCGTTTTTCTACCGGCGCCCTTAGTTTTTCATTCCTATATTTAGTTGCTAATATTTTAAAATAATTGGGCTTGCTAACATATTTCCTGTGCTCCACTTTCTCCCATGTACGGACAGGTGGACAAAATTGTGCAGCTATACGAAACGATGATGACCCGTCATTGCACTATGATAGTTGGTCCTACAGGAGGCGGGAAATCGGTGGTGCTGAATACCCTAGTACAGACACAGACACGGTGAGTTGAGGCTGCAGTTTTTTAACTCTAGAGACAGAAGAAAAATCACAGGTTATAACTGGTAGGAAAGCTTTAAGAACAACAAGTGTGTTATGATAATGTATTTTATGCTTCGATAGATGTCTTCATTTGTTATTCCAATTGGTTGAAAGAAAAAAAAACAGATAATTTCTGTTCGTAGACAAGCAAAATTTTAATTTCATACATGTTTTCTGTCTTTTTTTCCTTTAATCGCCAGTTACTATACTCAAATCATTTATGTAAATTTCTTGTTTAGAACTGGTAGGAAATAATTCACAACCACAGTGTCTATGAGTCTGCGATGACCTAGCCTGTGATTTGATATCCAGTTCCGGAACTCGGCATTTATGTCCTGATAAGCCTGTTAGATAAACTGTCGTTTTCTACCTATATGTCTTAAAACCAGTTCATTTATTCCACAGCTTGGGCACACCGACGAAGTTGTTTATCATCAACCCCAAAGAGAGGCCAGTTATTGAACTGTACGGCGTTCTAGACCCAGTCAGCCGGGACTGGACAGACGGGCTGTTGTCAAACATATTCAGGTGTGCAGAGTCATGTATGGTCTTGTCACAGCGTAAGCCCCATTGCCGTGTTTCCAAACACCGTCCTGAATGTCAGCATGCCCTCATGTCTCTCAACAAAATCGGAGAGATGGCATTGTCCTTAGTAGCCTCCGTCTTGGGCATACCCACCTCAGACACCGTTTTTTACTTAGGAGGGAAGATCCCCTTGAATGTGTGGCATGCAGTTGCCAACGGTCAATAAAACACATTTTGATTGAATGTGTTGACTTCATGCATATCCGAAGAAGGCACTATGCCTGCTGATCCATGAAATAATTATTTTCTGATGTGGACCCGCTGTCACGAGTGGAGTGAGCGATAGTTAATAATTACGGGGGGAAAAGGAGGAGAGTAAAATTAACGCACGTAGACAAGTAAGTTAAAGCGTGCTGTTGTGAGTTGTGGGGGGTCTGAATGAGGCGAAAGCGCTGTATTACTATCACTGCAAGTTAGAAGGTCCTACTGAACGGACGCAAGAGAAAGCCCAGTGGGCGAACATAAGGGGAGCAGTCAGAAGACTAGTGAGAGAGTCTTTCCAGTGATGACTGGTAGGTAGAACGTTGATTGATAATTATGATTGATGTATTATATTATATTCGTCTATTACCATGATGTAAATAAGTATATGTGAGGAATGTGGAAGTCCTTGATATTGGATATAGCAATGTGCGCCATGAGCGATAGATGAAAGTTGAGTTCATGGATTTGTAGCGCGAGTGAGTAGTGTGTACTCCGATGGAGGTGTGTTACCGTAAGATGTTTGGTGAGTGAAATGTGAACTATTGTGTGTACGCTTCATGGGTTGTAAGGAGAGGTGGAGTGAATAGAAATGGTAGGGTATTATACCAATGTAATGTTATTCTTGTAGGTGTCGGGGACGGGCCAAAGAGCCGCCTCGGTGAGCACAGGGGATAGGCCAGCGTAGGGCCGGAGGCCACACATAGGCCAAGAGTGAGGCTGTCGGTGCAGGACAGTAGAGGCACATAAAGTCGTGGCAGTCTGGCCACGGACAGGGACGTAGATATGAGCGTGAATGTGATAACGTACTATGGCCATGTTGATGGGCTATTGAAATGATAATGTACTACTGCCATGTTGATGGGCTATTGAAATGATAATGTGCTATTGCCCTGCTGAGGGGCTAGTGGAATGCTAAGGTGTATGACAATAGGAAGGTGATATTGAGAGACTGCGGTGCCAGTGAATTATTAATGTGCTATTAAGACCCTGAGGGGAGAGGCTGAGGCCGAAGTGCCTTTAGGAAGTAACTACCGGGTTGTGGATCCGAGGGAGAGTGCATGTGAGAATAAGGCCGTTGTACGGCAGTTAATTTCAATAATATAATGTATGTAATTGCGCTATTATCTGTATAATTATGTTTAATAAATGTGTGAGTCTGATGGGTTGTTCTGTTAAGTGTTAAACTTGTTCGTTCGTGATTGTTGTCCTGTCATAACTTATTACATCTCCCAGTCTGGGATTTGTGACACCCGCAACGCATCCTGTCCTTTAGAGAGAGGCTAAGAGTTACAACTTGATTTAAAAACTTTTATACTCACTTACAAAACTTTTTCACATCTATACAAAGCATTTTTTTTTTTTTTTAGAATATTACCAATGTGTTAAAATTATATGAATGTATTTAATTCTATGTTAAACTTAAAAGCTTTGAATACGAAACAAAAATAAAGAAAGTTTCCCCAAATATACAGTGAAGGGCGCAGAGTGGCCGCTATCGTGCCGACGCGGCGTATAAACCCAAACTCAATCAAACAATGTACCAGTGAGATGGACGACGTCATTCGTGCCTTCTTTTAGCAACAAACTCATACTGAATCACCCAGTACTGAAACTTATGGTGAGGGGAATTATAGACTCGCGTCAAAGCAAAAGTGACTTCTCGGCCTCGATCCTTGAGAAGAACTGCTCTTGTCCACAGCATCGGCTCCGCTCCTGCTATTTTGTACGGACAATGACGTATGAAAAAGCTCTCTTTGCCTCTATAGGGGTGAGGAGCATAGCGGAACGGATGCTGTGGACAAGTATACAGAGACAAAGAGTCCGTAAAAACAGCGGAGCCGAGTGGATGCTGTGGATTAGGGCAATAACTGGGGACCCATCCTACAGATACACTGATGAGATGTATGCATGGCTTTATAAATAGAATAGATATCAGAATGGTTTGAGGGTTTGAAAGACTTGACCCACTCCCATTTACCGTATGTGAAGTGATTTGGTGCGATTAATTCATAAAACGATCATGTTTCTCCACATGCGTAAAGCAATTTCATTTTCTTTTTATTATGCAGTGCTTGTGTTTGTGTCTGCCACTCTGGAGATTGGCAATTTTTTGTTGTAAAAACAGTTGCTTGTGTCAGAAACACTATGTTTTACATATTGTTCCCCGTGTAAGGCGGGAGGGAGGACAGCACTTGCTCCTAATACAAAGATACAAATTCATTCTCTGTCCTCTTCTTCTTCTAGGCGTTGTCCAACCACTGCAGGATGTAGCCCCCCCCCCCTCCGACAATGCTTTCCAATCTCTCCAGTCTGTTGTTTTCCTCATCCATGTTGTTCCCCCCTCTCCTTGTAATGTCGTCCGTCCATCTTCTTCCTGGTCCTGGGATTGGGAAAATCTATTTTTATCTCCGTCTCTTCTTGTCATGTTTTTTTCTTCCTTACTTTCTTTCCTCCACGACGTAGTTTAATGATAAGAAAGACTCGAATAACGAATAACAAATTCCATTTTCATTTTTGTGATCTCAAAAATGTTACATTCGCTTTGATTTCTGCCTTGACAGAGATATTAACAAACCCACGGACAAAAGAGAACTGCGCTATATCGTGTACGACGGGGACGTGGACGCCCTGTGGGTGGAGAACATGAATTCTGTCATGGATGACAACAAACTCCTCACTCTCTCCAATGGAGAACGAATCAGGCTGCAGTCCTACTGCGCTATGTTGTTTGAGGTAGCATTTTTTAATAATTTACTTTACCTATTTTGCTCATCTTTTCAGCCAATATGTTAAAGATTATTATGAATGTGTTTAATTCTAAGTCGAACTTAACAGCTCTGAATACGAAACATAAATACAGAAAATGTACCCAGATAGACCATGAGGGGCGCAAAATGGCTGTAAAACCCCCCCAAAAAGTCAAACTCTCCATGTGCTGCCGACCTACATTTTTTTCGGCTGTCTTTTCAAAGCACATAATAATATAGTGTATTTAAATTGCACAAATGAATTACTGACCAAGTCTATGGACATACGCTCCGGAAACCCCAAGCCAGCATCGTTCGCCAGGCCCTCAAATGGAACCCCTAAGGGAAACGAAACCGCGGGCGTCCCAAGACAACATGGCAAAGATCAACTACAAGTGAGGCAAACATGCTGGGACTCTCATGGGGCCAGATTGAAGCCGATGCCCAGGACAGAGCAAGGTGGAGGACCTTGGTAGATGACCTATGCCCCACTCGGGGTTCAAGGGTTTAAGTCAAGTCTATGTAATGTTTTCACGTTTTTGCCTGGTATGAACTAATGAATCGGGAAAGTTTTTATTATTATGGACTTTGGACACAATGGAATTAATATTTCTGTTAATTGCGAACCGTAATCAAATTGTTTGTTTGTTTGTTGTTGTTGTTGTTGTTGTTGTTTTTGCAAACCTGACCACGCATGGCAATAGCGAGCTTGTGTAATACGTTCGCTAACCCTGGCCCCTACCGCTCGCTATTCATTGAACAACAGAAGTAAAATCGCTCGCTGTTCGGATGTTCTACCGCAAACCTCAATCAAGAATTTGTAATATTTACTGAAGAACACTAATTGTGTTATTTTCGATGATACAGTTAGTTGAAATGCGGTGCATGTGCATCAGTAGTGCAAATGGTTTCCACTCCGGTTTTCTGGTGGAACTGACGAACATGTGAATAATTATTTTGTCGCGTTATTTTCGGTTCGCGGCTTCGCTACTCGCCATCTCTGGGCAGTATCTGATAATCTTCCCGTCAGCGTTCCAGGACAAGTACTAAGTCTTCAGTGATGCTATTTCTTCCTGTTATGAATTTGGTCACAGAACTAACACAAAACATGAGTAGATGTTTGTCTGGGTCAGCTATTGCACTGATCATGTTTTAGGTCTTTATGTTAGGTGTTCGCTGTCCTTGGCATTTACACCTCACCTTTCTCGTTTTTATTTTTCTTGTCTTTGTTCCTGTTTCTGTATGTTTTTGTGGTAGAGATTAGACTTTTTTTTTTTTAAATAGAATTTTGCCTGGGCAGCGGCCTTGTTCGGTCGGCTATTTTCGATTTTCAGCTGCCAAGGTATCTTTAACGTGCGCAAAATGCACACGGGCCCTCCAAGTTTTTCGTTCTTTACCGAGAAGAATGGGTGCTCGATCCTACCTACTATAGAATCAGGGCAGGAAATAATGCAGTGATCTTTCATGACGCAGCAGTTTTTATAACACTTTTCACTATTTGGATGAAGGCCGAGATTGTACAGGCACAATTTTTTTTTCAATCTACTTGTATTTTTCTTTTTTTTTTTTCTTTTGAAATCGTCATATCTGAAGGTCTACGATCTGCAGTACGCATCCCCAGCGACCATTTCCAGATGTGGCATGGTCTTCGTCGACCCCAAAAATTTAGGTTATTCCCCCTACTGGCATCGCTGGACGAAGAGCAGGCCAGCAGATCAGCAAAAAGATTTTGCCGAGTTATATAAAAAATACGTTCCAAATTCCATAGAGATGGTAGTGGAGGGCATGCAGGATGGCATGCAAATTGAAAAAGTCAAAACTATTCTCCCGCTGACGAACCTGAATATGGTAAGGAGCGGGTGGATGGATGGGTGGATGGATGGATGGGTGGATGGAATGGTGGATGGATGAATGAATGGATGAAATGATGATGGATGAATGAGGGATAGATGATGGATGGATGGATGGATGGAATGATGGATGAATGGATGGATGGATGGATAGATGGACGGATGGATGGGTGAATGGATGGAATGATGGATGGATGAATAAAGGGATAGGTGATGGATGGGTGGATGGAAAGAGCTGAGGTTGTCAGATTGAGAGATATGCGAATGTTAGATAATGAAACTGAAGCAAGTCATGGCTTATAACAGAGTACAGCTATGGGCTTCTAGTGTTATTTTCATTCAACAACAATAACGACAATAGCAAAAAATAGCTCTCTTTACTTCTGATCCATCCTATTTTAATGACAGAAGTTAAATATAGTAATTTTTGAGATTCCACAAAGCTTTTCTTTTCTTTGTGTATTTTGGAGCCTCGCTTCCAAGTACCCCCTGCCCTCTTTAAAGAAAAAGACAACAAACCATCAGAAACCACAAACCTATGGGAAACATAAGCAATGCAACTTTTTGTGTGCCAACCACCGATATATCGGTTCTTCCACTGGTCACGTTTGTGCCAACCACCGATATATCGGTTCTTCCACTGGTCACGTTTGTGCCAATCACCGATGTATCGGTCCACAAGAATGCTAGGCTATTTTGTTTCGGGTAGAAAGAAAGTCCACTTTCTATTAATAGATGTTGCTGTAGTTAGTCTTCATTCATCTCCCCCCACTGTTTCCTTCATGCGTTGGCAAACATGGAAACATTCATGGCACACAAACAGTTAAACATCCATTTTGACAGCGTTGTCGTTTTTCCACCAGGTGACTCAGCTGACCTATATGCTGACAGCTACCTTAGAGGACAGAGAGTACGTGTCTGGGGAGCTGGAGGCGCTGATGGTCCAGGCCCTGACATGGTCGGTGGGTGCTGCTCTTGTGGAGTCGAGCAGAATACGCTACGACGCGTATTTAAAATACATGTCAGGCCTTATAGTGATCAGTGAGGAAAAAAAGCTTGCCGGCATAGGTATTTAGTATGAACCCGTTGTTGTAAATGAATGTAGAATAGTTCAAGCACGGTGGTGAACCAGGTCAAAAGACGTGGTTGAGATAGTGCTCTGTTTAATAGCTGTTCAATGGAGCTGGCATCATTATGTAAGAATTCCACCGCCATGCTGTGGGCCTATTCCAACAGCACCAGAGAGGGAGACAGCTGCCCCTTAAGGAGGCCCAATCATTATGCAGTCCCTTCTTGGCTGTTTTTCAAAGCTGTAGAAATCACAAAGCCAAATAGAGAAAATACTGGGTTATATTCACTGCTCAGGTACAGCTTTCTATGTAAGATACCACAATCCCCTAATAACATTCTTTTTCAAACCTTAAACAGTTCACACCACAGACCAATAAAATACCCAGACTAGATGATCCCATTGTATGACGTCACAAAACAGCGAAAGGTCCGCCATTTTTGGGTTTACGGTTGCGACCGACGCTTCAGCATAGCTACAATGCAGCCGTCGCTAAAAGTCCATTCGGTCATTATTTATAACAATAAAAAAAAAGGCAGATGTAGACAATAAAATGAGAGGATAGGCAAGTTAATGCATTATTAATACATGTACAACCAATCTTGACAATTATGCAGATAGAACTAGAATCGGAATTTTCCGAGCGGCGGCCATGTTGGTTATACGACCGCCACTCGGGAAATTCCGTAAAAAACGACACAGCCCGAAGCTCGTGTTTCCAGTCTGGTTGATTTATTACTCTGTGGTACACACCGAGAAACAGAGTACCGAGACGAATCATTCCTTCTGTCACTATAATTATTATGTCCACAACTTGCGTGCGTATAAACACTGAATACTACTCACAGAGCTCTGTGTTACTACTCTTCTCCGTTCAATTATGAAGGGGTGTGGTGCGAAATGTTGCATTGTTGACATGGATGATACGCGCGCAAGTCGACGGACGGAATGTGGCAAATTGAACCGTCTCTCGGTGTCCAGTGTCCCGGGTTCAACTTTAGTAAGGGAAAATAACTCCTGAAAAGGACCGGGATCTTGAGAGGGAACCAGTTACTGCCCCTGATGGCATTCTTCGCGTCTTCTCCTGTGCTGCACTACCGAGTTTTGCCTTTCCTTGGTGTCTACCCAAAACCAACACCAGAGTGGAACAGCCACAAGGAGCAGCTGTAACGGTAGCGAAGAAACAAACACAATCAAGAATGAGGCCAAGACTGTAAAACAGAGAACTAACAGTTGTCGGCTGAAGTGACCCTTGTCGTATTCCGACATGACTTAGTATGCTATGTCAAAATATTTGGCAAAAAGAAAAAACGTTGTTTGTAGCAAAGCCTCGCCTAAGAAATAATACCCAAACGATACAATGAAACGCAAACTAAAAGAGAAGACAGAAAATGGCCGATATTTCGGCAACAGCCTTTTTCAAGAAAAAGAAAAAAGGTGGGGGTTGGGGGGGGGGGGGGTCGAACAGATAAAACAATCGAACAGTAAAAGATTTGAATAGGAAATGTATAGAATCTAAACAGAATATTATTATGTTTACTTAACTGTGAGTTCTTGCTTGGACAGCAGCACAGAAGCGCGTCTTTTTGCCAAATTTTGACATTGCTTAATAATAGCCTTGCTGCGACCCCACAGATTTTCTTGGTTTTTATAATACTTAGATTGCTAGAACTTTTACACTGTTTTTGTAGTTACAGCTGATCCAGTTTTTCAATCTCCGTGCGGTCATCGTCTTATCGTCTTTATTGTAGCACTAGTAATCTATTGCATGTCGTGAAATTTCAAAGAATTCAGAAGGGGAAGTAGTGGATCGGGGCGTTTATGTTTATTTTTAATGAGAGACTGTCAAGAACACGAACGTAGCTAAACACGATGGAGGTTAAATATTCACTAGACGAGCCCACCCGCGCAAGATAAATCTTGTGGATTCTTCGTAGGAAGCCCAACTGTATTTTCTAGATCAAGGCTACCTTAAAGCAGTATTTGGATTCGATGCAATAACTAATAGAACTTAATATGCAAAAATACACACGGTATTCTACCATCAATAGGTCAAGAGAGGTCAAGGACAATATTTTTCATCATGCTTTTCGATTCTACTCCACTAAAATGTGTCTCTATTTTTGCGGCTCAAAAAAATATAATATAAATGATAGCAAAAACGGATTTTTGTTCAAAATGAATGTGTCCACGTGACCCTTCGTCAAAAATTGATGCAGTACACCAAGTTTTATAATTATTTTTTTTATGGCGTAGACGCAATTTCTCCCATTCACTGAATTACATTATGGGTCTTTAAGATGACTACTGACAGAGTATATTAGTAGAGTATCTGAGTGAAATCTGAAGTTTCGTTTCACAAGATTCTAGACAATTTAACCATAAGTGTTGACAAGCTGGCCTAACACAACACATGCCGTTTGTCAGGATGTAGTATGCCTGGAACAACTACTCACAATGTGGCATGTGAAGGCTGTACGGAAATTCTATTCTTCATCTCTTCTCTAGGTGAGCTGCCAGGGAATCATACATTATATGACTATACCTACGACCAGGCTGACCAGCATTGGATACCATGGTCTAAAATGGTACCTGAATATGTCCACGACCCCGCGAGAAAATTTTATGATATCCTCGTGCCTACTGTAGAAACGGTGAGTAGTTTATATCAAAATATTGTCATGACTTTAATCTCACACGGCTTAGTGCTTAGTAATTGCAGACATGGCGAAATGAGTGCATATTGTCATTAATTTTACACTTTATTTTATTACTCGTTCATAACTTTGTTCTAGTGCAACCTCGGACTATTGGTTACTGGTCCTTTGAACCGGAGCGGTCGTGTGGGTGGGTTGGGGGGAGGGAGGGGGGGGGGGGGTGGACTGTGCTGATGAACACGCCAACTCTCTCCCTCCATGCCGACCATTTCCCACTTCAACCAGCAGTTTCATGGGCATAACTGACAAGAATTATGGTTTTATCTCCCTGGCTGACGGAAAAGACCACTTTTCTGTTATCCTGTAGGCCTACTTTATTTAAAACAAGATTGCAGACCAAAACTACGTAGGCCTAGCTACACTCCTCGGCGGCTTTCATGAACTCGAGTTGTGACACTTGTATTATATATTATGTTTATGTTTATTCGAAAGTGATGTCTTGTGTCCTCCCAGGGTGTTAAATCCCCTGCTGTGTTTTTCCAGCTCGCTCTTTTAGTTTTCTTACTGGCTCCATTGTTGTGTTCTAACCAGCTTTGTGAAGGAAATGTTGATGTTCTGTTGTGTAAACTGAAACCCTAGACTCAGGATACTGAGACCAATCAATTCGCCACAATTCCGTCCGTCGATTTGCGCGCGCATCATCGATGCCTACAATGCAACAATTCTCACAATATCCCTTCATAATTTGAACGAAAAGGAATTACGAGCGCACTTTCATTACATAATTAATATAGTGGAAGAAGGAATAGTTCGTCTCGGTATTCTGTGTCTCGGCTGAACCCTTTCAGTGTCACATCCCTGGGACATAGTGGCAACTTATATTACCCAAAAATCACTCCTGAAATATATGGAAAAGAAATTATAACGCCCTCGTTCGTATTTGCATAATACTTTATCATAGATCCAATCTACCCTCATTAACCGTTGCAGCAGTCTTGGTGCACATATTTGGGAAAGCGCTGAGGACTACCGTGGAGGTCTGGGACACTGGAAGGGTTAAACAAATAGAGATACTTGGTCCTTGCTATTTCTGTGGTCAGTTAAAATCCACGTTAGGAAATAAATGAATCATCTGGCGTTTTTTTGTTCTGTATTCCACTGCGTAGGCCAGAGCCACTTGGTTGCTTGAGTTGATGGTGAGAATAAAACGACCCATTGTACTGGTGGGAGAGACAGGCACCTCAAAAACAGCCACCATTCTCAACTTCTTGAGAAGTGTCAATGAGGATACCACAGTAAGAGCCCGCGTGAAATAAATGATGTAACACTGACACTCAGGTCAGGACATTTTTGACCCGCGTAAAATATGATGTAATAATTATTGACGCTCGGGTCAGGACTTTGTAAACATTGAGATTTCCTGCAGTTCAAACTGTTCTTTTGATTTCTTTACCTAAATGGAGGACTTTGATGCTTGTTTTTGTTATTGTTTTATTTTTATTTTATAAGACAATGCCTATGTTATAGTTAGGGTTTTCCCTTACAATAGAATTTGAAATTTTTTTATATTGGTTTAATTTGAATGAAAAATGTGCTGTCAGTCTAAAGATTCGGACCCCTGGCCAGAATAACATGTTGGAACTGGGCTGCCCACCTGGCCAGTACATCATGTTCATGACCAGATATGAAAGCGCATCTCTGAAAAGTGTGAAGAGAATTAATCGATAACATTATAGCAATGTTGAATTGTAACGTAACTGAAACTGAAAAAATAAACAGAACAGTCTGGCTGGTACTTGGTTTGATAATTGACAAGTCAGGCAGATAGCCATGCATAATGATCAGAGTGGTCGCAGAGAGCGTCGACAAGGCAGTCGCACAAAGCTATGGACATTTCTCACAAGGTAAATTGTAAGTGAACGATTCTGTGCATTTGTCACTTTGCTCTCAGTCATATTTTCTCCTGTCCAGATGCTGCTCAATATGAATTTCTCGTCCCGAACGACCTCCCTGGACGTACAACGTAACTTGGAAGCCAATGTTGAGAAAAGGACCAAAGACACGTATGGTCCACCGGCTGGCAAGCGACTCATTATCTTTATTGATGAGCTGAATATGCCCCAGGTATAATTATGTTCTGTGAGTATTCGCTGGCCCTTTTATAAAACGGCTCATGTGCGGAGGACCTAATTTTACAAGAGAGAAAAATAACTGTTTTACTTGAATGTATTCTTAATCTCTATCTTAAAGAAATTTTGGTGGTAAAAATATAATGAATTGAAATAATTGCGTTCTCTCGTGATCGGTGGATAATTAAAAGTCTTTCAAGAAGCACTTCAAAGAATATTTGGCAAAACAAAAGTTGTCATTTGTAGTTGTATGATAGGGCCGGCTTATGGCTTTAATTAGGTGTTGGTAACTAAACTAAACTATCGTCATGGGTTACTGGGGGCCAGAGAGAGACACAAAGACAGAAAGAGAGATCGCGAGCGAGACAGAGGGAGAGGCGCAGGGAACGAGAAAGAGAGAGAGAGAGCTTTTGTAACTTAACTGTTGTCGCGGATTATTATACATACTTGGGCCAGAGAGAGAGAGAGAGAGAGAGAGAGCTTTTGTAACTGAACTGTTGTCGTGGATTATTATATATACTTGGGCCAGAGAGAGAGAGAGCTTTTGTAACTGAACTGTTGTCGTGGATTATTATACATACTTGGGCCAGAGAGAGAGAGAGAGAGAGAGAGAGAGCTTTTGTAACTGAACTGTTGTCGTAGATTATTATACATACTTGGGCCAGAGAGAGAGAGAGAGAGAGAGAGAGAGAGAGAGAGAGAGAGAGAGAGTGAGAGAGAGAGAGAGAGAGAGCTTTTGTAACTTAACTGTTGTCGTGGATTATTATACATACTTGGGCCAGAGA
Organism: Onchidella celtica; assembly: GCA_963931925.1. Lineage (NCBI taxonomy): Eukaryota > Metazoa > Mollusca > Gastropoda > Systellommatophora > Onchidiidae > Onchidella > Onchidella celtica. The sequence goes on along the minus strand of OZ007576.1, from coordinate 12,572,436 downwards.
GAGAGAGAGCACTTGTAACTTAACTGTTGTCGTGAGAGAGAGAGAGAGAGAGAGAGAGAGAGAGAGAGAGAGAGAGAGAGAGAGAGAGAGAGAGAGAGAGAGCATTTGTAACTTAACTGTTGTCGTGGATTATTATATATACTTGGGCCAGAGAGAGAGAGAGAGAGAGAGAGAGAGAGAGAGAGCATTTGTAACTGTTGTCGTGGATTATTATATATACTTGGGCCAGAGAGAGAGAGAGAGAGAGAGAGAGAGAGAGAGAGAGAGAGAGAGAGAGAGAGAGAGAGAGAGAGAGAGAGAGAGAGAGAGAGAGCTTTTGTAACTGAACTGTTGTCGTAGATTATTATACATACTTGGGCCAGAGAGAGAGAGAGAGAGAGAGAGAGAGAGAGAGAGAGAGAGAGAGAGAGAGAGAGAGAGAGAGAGCGAGAGAGAGAGAGAGAGAGAGCTTTTGTAACTTAACTGTTGTCGTGGATTATTATACATACTTGGGCCAGAGAGAGAGAGAGCATTTGTAACTTAACTGTTGTCGTGAGAGAGAGAGAGAGAGAGAGAGAGAGAGAGAGAGAGAGAGAGAGAGAGAGAGAGAGAGAGAGAGCATTTGTAACTTAACTGTTGTCGTGGATTATTATATATACTTGGGCCAGAGAGAGAGAGAGAGAGAGAGAGAGAGAGAGAGAGAGAGAGAGAGCATTTGTAACTGTTGTCGTGGATTATTATATATACTTGGGCCAGAGAGAGAGAGAGAGAGAGAGAGAGAGAGAGAGAGAGAGAGAGAGAGAGAGAGAGAGAGAGAGAGAGAGAGAGAGAGCATTTGTAACTAAACTGTTGGCGTGTCGTATACTTGGGCCAGGAAGAGAGAGAGAGAGAGGGAGAGAGAGAGTGAGAGAGAGAGAGAGAGAGAGAGAGAGAAAGAGAGAAAGAGAGAGAGAGAGAAAGCGAGAGAGAGAGAAAGAAGAGAGTGAGAGAGAGAGCGAGAGCGAGAGAAAGATTACCATGTTAATGAAATTGGAAAATAATGCTTAAACCTGTACACTGCACCTCTCGAAACATGTGTGAAACAGGTGTATGCAGCAACACGTCTTGTCTCAATGTCTGCACACTGCAACTGGTGTGCTAGTAGATGAGCAAGCACATTATAATTATTTCACTGAACTTTGAACGTTCATTTCATTGTGATCCAACACAGGTAGATACTTATGGAACACAACAACCCATCGCTATGTTGAAACTTCTCCTAGACCGGGGTGGACTGTATGACAGGGGCAAAGAATTGAGCTGGAGGAACATGAAAGATCTCGGCTACATCGCGGCTATGGGGAAAGCTGGGGGCGGCAGAAATGAAACTGACCCCAGATTCGTGTCCCTGTTTTCTGTATTCAACATGACCTTTCCAGACGAGGCCTCTTTGATGAGGATCTATAGATCTATACTGGATGGCCATTTGAGACCGTTTGACCCCGAGATCGCTCGCATGTCGACGAAAATAACACAAATGACAATGGAGTTATACGAGTGAGGATTACATTTTCATTATGTAGAGCTTTTCAAACGTATGTTCGTTGAGTCAGTCATATTTATGGTCATGGATTAGAAGAGAACCGCGTAGTGCAGGGGTGGCCAAACCTTGGCTCGCTAGCCACATGCGGTTCTTTGAGCTTCAATATGCGGCTGGTTGAAATATGTTCCTCTATGTTTTGACCAGATAGTTACCAGGACAAATAAATATCCTTAAAAATATACTTTTATTTTTGGCAGTCTCATTTTGTTACTGAGATACAAATTCGCACGTTTTTATTAGATGTTCCCGTGGTTCATTAATGGTTAAAACAAGTCAAGATTGTGATTACTGAAACTAGTACAAATAGACAGTTTAAAAAACTGCATACATGAGTAAAGATTGTTGCATACATGTACTTCTGATATTTCTAGACAGTTTTGTAACAAAATGTGTATGCAACAATAAAAACAATTATGTAAATTTTATTCATATCCTATGGTTCTACAAGATCTGAAGTTTATCGTGTGTGGCTCTTACATTTAAGCAAGATTGGTCGCCCCTGATATAGTAACTGAATATCGCCAGGGCGATGAGAATTATCCACGGGGCTGGTTTGTCTAATCCTATTGGAAAGAAGATGTGAAAATGCTTAAACCTACAAATTCGTCTCCCTTCCTTCTCTCTCTCTCTCTCGTTCTCTCTCACCATGTTTACATTGTTGTCTACGCGTGTCTGTATGTATGTTTGTGCCTAGGTTTGTGTTAGCGAATTGTTAGCAAGTGTGTCATCACCTTTTTGGAGCAGAGAGCCAAAACTGTCCAAAGGACCAATTCGTCTCGTATGTGCCATATTGTTGTATGTGCATTTTTGTCTTTTCGAGAAAATGAGGCTTGAAGTTTGGTCGGTAAAAGGCTGAAACGCAAAAATCATTATGTTACAGACACATATCTCGAAATGTTTTTAACCGATTGGGAAGATATTTAAACATAATCATGAAATTAGGAATGAGAGAGAACCACATTCATAACAAAACCTCAAAATCGGTGAACTGTCACAAACCACAATAATTATGTCAAATACCCCTTGAAAAACATCAGTAACTTGGTTATATTATTCATTGGTCTCTGTAAATGTCTTTTTCAATTAAATATCACACTTCAGTAATTATAGTTCAGTGTAATGCCTTCTTTGTGTACAATAATGTTGGAGGACATTAAAAAAAAAAGCATTATTTATTTATTTATGAATAAAAGTATAATATCACAAGACGTTAAGAAACTTTAAGCCAGTATCTTTTGTGTCTCAGAGCTCTTATCAAAGATCTTCCACCAACGCCATCCAAGTTCCATTACATCTTCAACTTACGAGATCTGTCTCGAATATTCAATGGTCTGTGTCTGTCAACCCCTGATCGCTTCACTAAACCAGACCAGTTTCTGAGGCTGTGGAGAAATGAATGTATGCGAGTCATCAGTGACCGACTCATTACTATTGAAGATAAAGCTTTAGTTCAGGTCGGTACTTACTCGTTGTAACATCGTCTAAGATAGCTATTGAAGATAAAGCTTTAGTTCAGGTCGGTACTTACTCGTTGTAACATCGTCTAAGATAGCTATTGAAGATAAAGCTTTGGTTCAGGTCGGTACGTACTCGTTGTAACATCGTCTAAGATAGCTATTGAAGATAAAGCTTTAGTTCAGGTCGGTACTTATTCGTTGTAACATCGTCTAAGATAGCTATTGAAGATAAAACTTTAGTTCAGGTCGGTACTTACTCGTTGTAACATCGTCTAAGATAGCTATTGAAGATAAAACTTTAGTTCAGGTCGGTACTTACTCGTTGTAACATCGTCTAAGATAGCTATTTGACAAGACATAAAGGCTCCTTTTTCACTGCTTATTATATAATTACTATTTCTTTCCTGTGTTCTTAACACTTTCCCCCTGTTTGTCCTTGGCTAACCGAGACCTGGCTGGTCTGTTTGGTGTTTGGATGTGAGCTTGTCCGGTACCGAATGTAATACTACAACCGAAAATTACAATAAAAATGAAAAGCGAACTGAATTGACTGGTGAAAACATTTGATGCTCAGGAGCTTGTGATTCCCATGGTAGAGAAAAGTCTGAGTCTGGTTGGTAGACGTTTGACATTGCCAGAAAAAGAAACAGTTTACATTCAAAATAGAATTCGTTAAATAAACAGTTGCTGACGTTAATATTTGAAAGGTTTAGATTGTTTTCATTAATGCACTGGGGCAGATGACATACGAACAAAAATGTCTATTTATATATAAGTAATGTTCTGTTACCATGTTTCACAGACGCGCATTGTTGACCTTCTGAAAGGGCACTGCAAAGATGCCAACATGGAGGAGATATTAAAAAGCCCAATATTGTACGGAGATTTCCGCTACGCCCTTGATGAGGGGGAACCGCGGATCTATGAAGACATGCAGGACTATGATGCTTGCAAAGCATTGTTTCAGGAAGTAAGACATCCTAGTATCTCTCCACAGACCATAACGTTATTTATGTTGAAGACATTTTTTTTTTTTTTTAATGGTTGTTCTCTGTTCTATGGTTGGATGTGGTGAATTTTTACACTGTAACATTGTCTGCTTAACCCCTTGCCTGCCACACAGATTTCCACTCACATGCCGGGTGCAAAAGGAGACAAAACATGCAAATCTAAAAAATTGCACACCATAAATCCCACTCTTTCAAAATACACGCAAATGACGCAAGTAAGTAGGGGAACTAACTAGGAAATACAAAACAATCATGATTCGGGAATTGTCTCCATATTCTCGAGAAATGCATACAAACTAGGCCCGGAACAGTTCAGGGCCCATGGCAGTATGATGAAATTTAGACAGCCCGGAACAGTTCAGGGCCCATGGCAGTATGATGAAATTTAGACAGCCCGGAACAGTTCAGGGCACTTGGCAGTATGATGAAATTTAGACAGCCCGGAACAGTTCAGGGCACTTGGCAGTATGATGAAATTTAGACAGCCCGGAACAGTTCAGGGCACTTGGCAGTATGATGAAATTTAGACAGCCCGGAACAGTTCGGGGCAAAGCAGGAAGGGGGTTCATGAACCTGGTTTGTTGGAGAGAAGTGACGGTGAAGCTTTAAAAGTCATGACATTGGGAAACAGAACGAGAGAAAAAGAGAGACCGTACTCTGAAAGTTTGAAAGGATTCAAGTAAAGATGAATACAGTGTAGGATGAATTTGCACTAAAAATCATTGTTGTATTTTCAACCAGATCTTGGACGACTACAATGAGGCTGTGGGACCGCTGCGACTGGTACTTTTTGACGACGCACTGGAACATTTAACCCGTATTCACCGTGTCTTAAGAATGGACAGGTCAGTTGGTGCTAGAATGAGCAGTTTTTGTTTCATTCATTCTGTACATAAAAGTAAAAGTGTGATTCCTCTGGTCTGACAAAACAAAAAAAAAATAAAAAATTGCGAAAGTGGTGGCAGGTCGAGTTCCACGTTTAAAAAAAAATAATTATGATATATACACTGCTGAGTGTTTCTGTGCTGTAAATGGTAAATTTAATAGTGATAATGTAATCAGTCCACAGATGTTCTTTCTTTTTTTTTTGTTTGCTACAGCTTGTCTGATTTATCTGAAATCTCTGCTGATAATGTCTGATCAATTTCTTTCTTCTATCGCTGAATTTGTTCAAGTTCAGTACTTCTGGTAGTAGGTCTGCTCTGCTTGTTGGTGTTATCAGAAACACATTTAACTCTTTTAAGTAGAAAAAAAATAAAATCATAGAACCATGTACCCTTTGACCAGACAGAAATAGGAGATTGCATTGATTACCTTCTTACTATTTCATATTTGTTCACAACTTCTTGCGGTCGTGCTTACTATTTTCCTTCATCGCCAGGGGCAGATGGTTGGTGATTGCTTGTGGTTGGGTTTTTCTTCTGTCCCACCATTCTGTTATGTCTGACTCACGTCCTGCTTCTTTCCAGCACGGTAGGGCCCTTATCGCGTCGGCGTCTTTTCTCCAAACTCTAAACTCAAACTCAAACTCATCAACAGATCCCTCCCCCCCCCCCAATCCCCCCTCCCCCCCATATTTTTTTTTAGCTGTATGTAGAAACTGTGTTTGCTCTGCTTCAGTCAACGTCACTGCTTTCCTTCAGCATAGCTCACGTTTCTGTTTGCAGAGGAAACTCACTATTGGTAGGTGTAGGAGGGAGCGGTAAACAAAGCCTGTGTCACTTGGCGTCCTACACGGCCAGGTGTGACATTTTTCAGATAATGCTCAGTCGAGGCTACAACGAGTCTAGTTTCAGGTGAGAGCCACACCGGTCAGTAATGAAAGTAAACGACAAATAGATAGAAGGTTTATATTTTAGTCCAGCTAGGGAGAGGGTTCAAATCAATTAAGCCTTTCAGATGAACCTGGCATCCACAAAGTAAAAGTAAAATATCCTCAGCCATTTGGTGTTGTTTTTTCTGCCCTTATTGTAGCCACTGCTATGGGTAAAAAAAAAAAAGACCAGGAAAAAGGGAAGATTCCAGAACTTATTTTTCTGTGTCTCAAATTCGGTACCTCTGTCTAAATATCTCTCAAATGTCCAAATTAATGTCTCTCAGATGTTAGAACTGTCCAAATATCCCTCAAATAGTTAGTACTGTCCAAAGGTCTCTCAAATATTACAACTGTCCAAATATCTCTCAAATGTTAGTACTGTCCAAATGTCTCTCATATGTTAATACTGTCCAAATGTCTCTCAAATGTTAATACTGTCCAAATATCTCTCAAATGTTAATACTGTCCAAATATCTCTCAAATGTTAGTACCTAATTGTTGTTGGTTTCATATTATTTGTAATCCAAATGGTCATTTCATTTTTTTTCTTCTTCTTCTGGATTTGCGATAACGAATTCCTGGGGCAATAGTGAACTGGCAGCGTAATTTGATTTGTGGTAAACAAAAGTATTAATTACAGGCAGCGATTATAGCGTCCTCAGTCCATCGCTGAGAAGTATGACTGGAGGTGATGGGTGGTGTACCAGTACACCAGTCACATCCCACCCTTCCCTAGTATGATTCCACTACATGTATACTTGTGATGTCTTGGTTTACTACTGTAGGTCCATTAGTTTACAAGTCTGGCTGCTAAAATCTGTAACAATGCCACCTCAGATAATTATGTCCATGTGAAAGAATGGATCCATTTCAAACTGGCATACAACTTTATCACCCTCTCACTGCCGAATCTTTCTGTCTGTGTTTGTTAGCACATTTCTTCATCCTATCCGACCCGCCCAAGATAAAATCTTGCAAATTTTTCATGTACCAAGCCCAACCGTATATCTAGATCTATATGGCCTTTAGCGTCTTTACAGACGGTCTTAGCAGCTAGAATATTCACTTTCACTTTGACTGACAGCTTCTCTCGTGGCTTATTCTACCAATGTTTGACCCGAGAGTGCGATGACAGTGATTGCAGGTCAGTCTTATGGGTTCACTTTGGCGAGTGTTTTCATTCCGCCTCTGTCGTTTTGTCAGGTATGTTTCTTTTGCCTTGAAGTCTATTGCGAGCGTGCCACTGCGCAATTTTTGTCTCCATCTGCTTCGATCACTTGCAAGGTTCTCCCATTCATTGGGGTCGATGTTGAATGCTTTCATCGTGACCTTGCAAGTGTCTTTGAATCGCAGATGTGGCCTACCTCTGGGTCGGTTGCCAGTAGCAAGTTCCCCGTAGAGAATTTGTCTGGGGATGCGATCATTTTCCATACGGTGGAGATGTCCAAGCCACCGCAGTCTTTTTTTGCCTAGGAGAGCCTGAGTTGATGGAATGTTGGCTCGGCTCAGAACTTCGATATTTGAGATCCTGTCTTGCCACTTGATCTTGAGAATTTTGCGTAGGCAGCGCAGGTGGAAGGAGTTGAGGGATCTTTCATGTTTGGAGTAGGTGGTCCATGTCTCTGAGCCATACAGCAGGGTGCTTAGGACGCAAGTTTGGTACACGAGTACCTTTGTTTTGATGGTCAGCTTGCTATTGTTCCACACCCTTTTTGAGAGTTTGCCAAAAGCTGTTGCCGCCTTTCCTATTCTGGCATTTATTTCAGTTGTTATGTCTGTGCTACCACTGATAGTTGAGCCTAGGTAGCAGAATTTTCCCACTTGCTCCAGAGGAGAGCCATTCAGCATGATTGGGTTGGGGTTTCTCAAGCCTTGTGTCAAAACTACAGTTTTTGAGACACTGATCTTTAGCATGAATTTGTCACAGGCTTTGGCAAGGCTATTGATGAGAGCCTGGAGCGTGGTTTCATCGTGGGCCACGATTGCAGCATCATCTGCGAAGAGGAGCTCTTGTAACATAATATGCTCTGTACGAGATTTTGCTTTTAGTCTGGCAACATTAAAAATGGAGCCGTCCACTCTGGTGTTAATAAGTACTCCACCTGAACATTGACCAAAGGCATTCTTGAGTAGGGCTGCAAAATATATACCAAATAAGGTAGGAGCAAGAACACATCCCTGCTTCACACCGCTGTTTACAGCAAATGAATTGGATGTGCAGCCCTCAAAGTTGACACATGCCCTCATGTCAGTGTGGAAGGATGCAATAAGTTTTAGCAATGTTGGTGGACAGCCTATGGATTTAAGGACTGCATACAGGCCAGATCGGCTTACGGTGTCGAAAGCCTTTGTTAGGTCCACAAAGCATGTTATAAGCGGCCTGTTTTGTTCTTTACATTTTTCTTGGATTTGCCGAAGTGCAAATATCATGTCAATAGTTGATCGTTTGCTTCGAAAGCCACATTGTGTTTCTGGTAAGACTTTTTCCGCCAGTTGTTGAAGGCGGCAGAGGATGACGCGAGCAAAAGCCTTTCCAGTAATGCTGAGGAGGGATATGCCTCGATAGTTGTTGCAGTCGCCTTTGTCTCCTTTGTTCTTGTAAAGTGTGACAATTTTGGCGTCTCTCATATCATGTGGTATCACGCCTTCTTTCCAACACTGCAGTAACAGATTATACAGGTGTGGTAATAGTGGGCCTTTTAGGTCTTTTAATACCTCTGCAGGAATGTTGTCACTTCCTGTGGCTTTTCCAGCAGACAGGTGGTCGATTGCATTGGAAAGCTCGACTAAGGAAGGTTCAGCGTCAAGTTCGGCCATTATTGGCAGTTTTTGGAGGTGTTCCTCAAAATCTGGTGGAATATTTTTCTCAGTTGAATACAACAGAGAGTAATGCTCTACCCACCTATTCAGTTGTTCATTTTTATCTGTGATGGGTTCACCATTTACAGACTTAAGTGGGGCGCTTTTGGTGATGATTGGCCCAAGGGCTACTTTCATCTGACTAAAGGCGGTTTTCATATCTCCCTTTTCATTTGCCTCTTGTATGCTGTTACACAAGTCTGTCCAGTATTTGTTGGCGCAACGTCTTACCTCCAGCTGAAGTTTAGCTTTTGCATTTTTCAAACAAGTTTTTGTACTCTGATTGCAATTTTTGTTATACTCATTGAAAGCAGATTTCTTTTGCTCAATGAGAGGTAGGAGAATTTCGCTGTTCTGGGCTACCCAGTCGTTTGAAACTTTATGCTGTCCAAAAGACTTGATGGCACAGTCATGAATTTTTGAACTGAGAGTGTTCCATGTTTCATCTACCGAGTCACATTGGGTGACATTATCCATGCTTTCAGCAAATAACTTTTCAAATGACTTTCTATTTGATTCATCTCTGATTGCTGTTACATTGATCTTAGGGATTGAAGGGGCTTTTGATCTGTATATTTTCTTGGCCGAAATTTTGATTTTGCTGTCTACCAGTGCATGGTCGGTGTCACAGTCAGCACTGTGGAGGGAACGAGTTATTTTTATACAGCCCAAACTCTTCCTCCTTGAGAGAATAAGATCTAATTGATGCCAATGGCCAGACCTGGGATGGCGCCATGATGTTCTTTGGCATCTCTTAAGGTCAAAGTACGTGTTTGTAACACATAATGAGTTTACGGAGCATAGCTCCAGAAGGCGCTGCCCGTTTTCGTTGATGTTGCCAATGCCGAAGTGCCCAATGCACTTTGGCCATGCGGAGTGATCTGCTCCCACTCGAGCGTTAAAGTCACCCAGAATTAGCAGGCCTTCGGTGAGAGGGATGTTGTGGAGAGTCCTCTGCAATGCCTCGTAGAAAATGTCTTTGGTTTCGTCAGAGGAGGTAAGTGTTGGGGCATAGACACAGATAATGTTGGTAAAACCAGACCGGGTGTTCAGTCTGAGTGTCATGATGCGTTCTGACACTCCAATTGGAGTTGCGATCGAATTGATAAGGGAGTTTTTTACGGCGAAGCCCACGCCGTGGATTCTCGGCTGTTCGCTGCTAAGGCCCTGCCAGAAGAAGGTGTAGTTTTCTTCTTTGACTGACCCGGAGTCGGGAAGTCGAGTTTCTTGAAGGGCAGCGATGTCGATGTTTAGTAGCTGAAGTTCTCGATCAATAATTTGGGATTTCCTGATGGAGTCAATGTTAGTGAGATCTTGCTGTTGCAAGCCTGGGCGCATTGTTCTGACGTTCCAGGTACCAAGTTTTAGTATTTTTCTGTTTTTGCCAGGTGCACACTTTACGTCAGCTTTTTGACTTTTGGTCTAGCTCCAACCACCTTATGAAGCAGGCTGACGTGGCGGAACAACACCCAACTGCCTGGGGGCTGCCCAGGTTACGGCGGGCGGTAGTTGATCAATGCAGCTGAAAAGCCGCTCCCACCGACAGAGGGGACCCCTGGCGCTCATCCGTACGCCAAATGGATTGAGCTTATCACCGGTAACTGCCACCTCCCGTGTTGTGCCCATCCGTAACGGATGGCTGGAGTGTCCTCTCCAAATCGGAAATGGGTGGGCTTATAGAGGAGAGACAGACGCTTGCCAAGCCCGAGCAAACGCCTCCTCGTTTTGCTGCCTTGCCTGGGCTATTTTTAAGAGATGGTGCTTTGCCCAGAGGCACCACCCCTCTCTCTGCCATTCTAGTTAAACCCAAGGGAGAGACCAGGTCAATACATTTGGAACTAGTCCGGCTGCAGGAGATGCTGGAAGCCAGTTTGATGCAGTTCTCCCTGACAACCACCTTCGGGTCTCCACTCCTGATTTTCTGTCTGGGTTTACTCCCATAGCCTTTGCTATCATAGCAACACACAAGGCAGTGTGGTATTTGTATTCAGGGTTACCTTCCCCTAGTCTTCCTCTCTCCCGAGATGACCCACAAGACAGTGGGGGTGACAGTAGCAGGCTGTATTGTGTACTGTCATACAATAGCAGAAAACTCTGGCCTGACACGCATATCTAGATCTAGGCTACATTAAAATGGCATTAATTGGATGCGATGTGATGACTAACAGAACTTACTGTTACACCACAATTTCTCCTAGACGTACACAGATGTGATAACGTTGACTTTCGACCATCTATGTGTACAGAGAGGTCAAGGGATTAACTTCCGGTCACATTTTGCGGTTCTATCCGATGAAAATGCATCTCTGTTTTTGCGGCTCAAAAGATTTAAAAGTAAATAATGGTAAAGACTGATTATTGTTCAGAATGAATGTGTCCACGTAACTTTTCCTAAAAAATTGATGCAGTACACCAAGTTTAATAATTTTTGGTGGCTTAGTCGCGAAGTTTTAGCTGCTTACGGGTTCACCTTCTTGCTCAATTACAGTAAGATACTCGGATTTCACTGTAACTTGTTGTGTCTGTCCTTCTTTCTTAACCTCCTTTGCGGCGTCATTTTATTCTTATAATTAATTGATTTTGTTCTATCGCATTTGAGATCATGTTCACTGTTTAAAATAGTTTACCTATCGTGATTTCAGTAGCTACACCTTAAGCCGTGTTTTCGTCTGTACGGAAACGGTAACAGAAACGTCAAAAATCCACCAAGTAGTTAAAAGAAAGAGCGTTGCCATGTGTGCGGAAACGCCATGAAAACATTCTTTCTCATTACCTGAAGAGTTTTTGACGACTGCGCTGCCGTTTCCGTTTCCGTACACATGAAAAGTCGGCCTTATTCTCCCAAAGTTACCATATTATCACGTTTCATATGTTTCATTTTAGGGCGTTGTTCAATGAACCGACGACCCACAAATTATCCACTTTGGTGCTCAGTCTCAGGAAATGAAAATTCAAAATTATATTGTCTATTGTTCTGTATGGAAGATCGACAGACAAACTAGTCACATTAGTGCCCAGTCTCAGGAAATGTAAACTCAATTATTTTGTCTATTGTTCTGTATGGAAGATCGGCGGACAAACTAGTCACTTTAGTGCCCAGTTTCAGGAAATGTAAACTCAAAATTATATTGTCTATTGTTCTATAGGGAAGATCGACGGATAAACTAGCCACTTTAGTGCTCAGTCTCAGGAAATGTAAACTCAAAATTATATTGTCTATTGTTCTGTAGGGAAGATCGACAGATAAGCTAGCCACTTTAGTGCCCACTCTCAGGATATGTAAACTCAAAATTATATTGTCTATTGTTCTGTAGGGAAGATCGACGAACAAACTAGTCACTTTAGTGCCCAGTCTCAGGAAAATGTAAACTGAAAATTATATTGTCTATTGTTCTGTAGAGAAGATCGACGGACAAACTAGTCACTTTAGTGCTCAGACTCAGGAAAATCTAAACTCAAAATTATATTGTCTATTGTTCTGTAGGGAAGATCGACGGACAAACTAGCCACTTTAGTGCTCAGTCTCAGGAAATGTAAACTCAAAATTATATTGTCTATTGTTCTGTAGGGAAGATCGACGGATAAACTAGTCTTTAGTGCTCAGTCTCAGGAAATGTAAACTCAAAATTATATTGTCTGTTGTTCTGTAGGGAAGATCGACGGACAAACTAGCCACTTTGGTGCTCAGTCTCAGGAAATGTAAACTCAAAATTATATTGTCTATTGTTCTGTAGGGAAGATCGACTAACAAACTAGTCACTTTAGTGCCCAGTCTCAGGAAAATGTAAACTGAAAATTATATTGTCTATTGTTCTGTAGAGAAGATCGACGGACAAACTAGTCACTTTAGTGCTCAGACTCAGGAAAATCTAAACTCAAAATTATATTGTCTATTGTTCTGTAGGGAAGATCGACTGACAAACTAGTCACTTTAGTGCTCAGTCTCAGGAAAATGTAAACTCAAAATTATATTGTCTATTGTTCTGTAGGGAAGATCGACGGACAAACTAGCCACTTTAGTGCTCAGTCTCAGGAAATGTAAACTCAAAATTATATTGTCTATTGTTCTGTAGGGAAGATCGACGGATAAACTAGTCTTTAGTGCTCAGTGTCAGGAAATGTAAACTCAAAATTATATTGTCTGTTGTTCTGTAGGGAAGATCGACGGACAAACTAGCCACTTTGGTGCTCAGTCTGAGGAAATGTAAACTCAAAATTATATTGTCTGTTGTTCTGCAGAGAAGATCTCAAGATATTGTATAATAAACTCGGAATGGAAAACAAACAGATGGTATTTCTCTTTACCGACCAACATGTGGCAGAAGAAGGTAAATAAGAAAATGTTTTGTTTGAACGTCTGAATCAATCGGATAATTCAGTCAATAATAGTTATTCTTATTTTTATTATACAGTTTTAACGTGCGGACTCCTGACATTAAATGATCATTAAATTTTTTTATCACACAATCGACAATTAAGCAAGAACTTTCGTGCTTGTCTCATCCTCTGGTAATTGACCACGAATGCATGTAAAGGGAGAGATTAATATAGGACTAACTCTAAATTAAACTTGCTCCCCCCTTACTATCCCTAACCCTGAACTTATCCTCAGTCCTAACTCTTATCGAATCCCTAACCTTGCCTACTACCCTTTTAACCAAAAAAACAGGATTGAAACAAAAAGAAAATCTGAAAGAATAATTAATCACAATTAATTAAGGCTGTTGCCAAGGAGCATTTCGGTAGGAGCTCGCTAGCCCTGGCGGCATAAAAGGCATGGAAATGCGTACCACCCTACTGCAAAAAACTTGGGGGACGTGCGTACCTGTAACAACATCCAATAAATATACTGTTTCTATCACGCTTCAGTCTGAAAAGACCAAGTGCTTTCAGCATTGTTGTCATTATTGATATCAAAGTTTTGGTTAAGTTGCGCGTTGGAGAAAAGGTATTACAGCTTCCAATTATCGTATGTTGTGCTTGAAACTGTGCTCATTCAGAATGAGAAAACAGTATGAGAATTGCCAGAACAAACTGATGATATATTTACCTGGGTTTAAAACCAAGCAAACGCAATGGACGTTCACAAACTGAGGTTTGGAACTGGGTGTACCCTAGACACAGGATACCGAAACGGTTCAGTTCGCCAAATTCTGTCCGCCGACTTGCGCGCGTATGATCCATGTCAACAATGCAACAGTTTGCACCACACACCTTCATAATTGATTAAAAAAATAAAAAAAAAACCCTTGTACCACAGAATTCTGTGAGTAGTACTCACCGCGCTTATACGCGCGCAAGTTGTGGACATAAATTATAGTGAAAGAAGAAATGTTCCGTCTCGGTATTCTGTGTCTCGAGTGTAACTTTGTGTCTTTCAGGTTTTCTGGAGTTGATTAACAACATGTTAACCATTGGAATGGTTCCTGCCCTGTACGCAGATGATGAGAAAGATGGAATAATTAATTCGGTAAGTCACCCCTGTCTTCCAGCTGTCCCTTACAATGACAAGTTTCCAACTACCTTCCGTCAACTTTAGGGAAATCGAGGATTGGAGTTTCATCTACTGATAACTTTTAGAGCAAAGAATTTTGTTCTTTTTAGTAATACTTACAAATTACACACAGAATCTGCTTGATACTTTGACACACAAAGGAAAAGGTCCGTAGTAGGCCTAGTAGTGTGTAGTGTGTAACTCAGTTCAGCCAAAAGATGGAGATAGAATCTTGTCATTCTAAGGGGGGGGGGGGGGTGATTTCTATCCCATCTCGAAACACATTATCTTCCACCGTTGATGTGTAGAAGCAACAGTTTTCTTTCCTTGAAGAACTTCATGGTTAGGATATTTTGTGTAGTCTGACCATCATGCATTCCTTACCTGTTTGAGTTAATATACTTTTCGTCCGATATCTGTTTGGTTTTTATTATATTCCCCTAATATTCCGTGCAGTCGCATACATGGCTTCATTCACTCACTGACCTCAACCGATCATCCCACACGAAATAGAGAGAAATTCATAATCTGACATAATATCTAACATAGCAGAAGCTACATAAAAAGTGTTTATTTTCAATCCACATATTTTGGGGTAACAAAATTGAATTGTATTGCATTCAATAGGGTACTTTTACGATAATGATTTAAATAAAATCAGCTTCAGAGGAAACCTGCAATGTAATTTCGCAACCATTTCTTGGTTTGGGAAAAAAAATGTTTGCAACGGCATTTTGCCAGGCAAAATGCACCAGCTGCACCAGATGGACAATAAATATAACATGACTTATGCAGCCGGTGCTTTTTCAGCACGGCGTTTCAGTCTTTGAAGGCAAATATTGCTCAAAATCATTAAACTTCCCGCAGCAATCATCAGACCACCTCCCAAGTAAAAAGCTTCATCAAAACTTCCAAAATAATCTTTTAAAGCCCCCGAGATTGGAGGTCCTAACAAATTTCCCATGCCTTGAAACAAAATAAGAATTCCAAATGAGTTGGTCAAGTGCGTTGCGTCCAAAATGTCCACCACAATGACAGATTTTTGTGAGATGTAAGCACCCGAGAAGAGACCATACACACTACAGATAGCACAGAATGAAGCAAATGTATGTAGAGATGGCAGAACAAAGGCCAGACCAGCAACAATAAACATACAAAAATTATATAGTTTTGGTCTGTAGCGTGTTACACGACCCAGATCGAGCAAAAACCCTGATCCTATGCGACCAATACTGTCCAAAACACCAGTGATAGACAACACCAGTGCAGCCTGCGTTTCAGATATGTCCTTGGATTTCACTAACGCCGGTATGAAAGTAAATGCTGCTTTTGATGACATGGTGAATAAAAGAATGCTAATACAGTAAAAGAAGAACGCTGGGTTTTTTAGCAGTGAGAAGTA
The DNA here is from genome assembly GCA_963931925.1 of Onchidella celtica. Classification (NCBI taxonomy): domain Eukaryota; kingdom Metazoa; phylum Mollusca; class Gastropoda; order Systellommatophora; family Onchidiidae; genus Onchidella; species Onchidella celtica. Next base: position 12,556,837 of record OZ007576.1, on the reverse strand, counting down.
GAACAGTTTCTTTGATGCCTGCGAATCTTTCACTTTATGTTCAATAGGGAAGCAGATTTTCAGTGATGCTATTAAACTTTTGTTACGGTGTTTCAATTTACTGCTGGCGGAATGCTGCTCAGTTTGACAAGGTGATAGCTTTGAAATCTCATGTTTGTCATTCTCATCCTCATGATTACGTATTGACAGAGGAATGTCGTTTGCATTGTCCCCATCATCGAAACGTTTGCGGTTTTGGGCAGCTTTCATCAGTCTGCGAGTCATGCTCAGTGGACGATACAGCATGGCTACTAGGAGGAGGTTCAGCGTATAACCACCCAATATGAGAAATGCTCCTTGAAAGCCAAAGTTGTCAAATAACACCTGAGTGATCGGTACCACTACGAATGTGCCGACACCGACTCCAGATGCCGCTAAACCGGACGCCAATCCGCGTTTCTTGTCAAAGTACATTCCGACTAGAATGAGTCCAGGCGCATAGGCGAATCCTCTGGCAACACCGGCCACAAGTCCTTGAGAGAAAAAGAGGAAATAGAAATTAGGAGCTATGCCGTTTAAAATAGTTCCAACACTCAAGAGGATTCCTCCGATCATAACCGAAGTCCTGGCACTATAACGGTTACATATGGCACTGGCCAGTGGGCCCATGACCAGTCGTATGGTGGACACAATTGCCCCAGGCCAGGCAGTGAGCTGGGCACTTTGTCCAAATCTGGTGAGGAACTGTAGATAAAAGATGCCATCAGATCTCTCTAAACCACCCGTCACCGCGTGCGACAGGAAACATCCCAGCACAACAAACCAGCCGTAGCCGCCATCAAGAGCCTTTTCTTTAGGATTTTCATTTTCCTGGAACTTGGGGTCTTCCGTGGTATCCTCACTAGATTTGGTCTGGGGTTCCTTCGCTGTGTCTGAATCAGTCATGACTGATCACGTCTCTTCAGAGGTCGTGTTCAACGCCGTCTCGCCAGATCCTGGAATGGATTGATGAGAACAGCAAAAAAACCGCCATTATAAGAGACAGTTAATCTTGCTGAGTTTTAACCATAGCCCAGCATTAATATGAATATTATGCCAAAGAAGTACTGCGTTAGCAAAACAAAGACTCAATTTGACCCAACCTTCAACACTATAAAGACACATTCCAAAGTGTATATTATTATTCGGAGGTAGAGTGGAGTAGATTAGTGGAGGGAGGTTATAAATTTGAATGTAACATGTCTGACATATCAGTGGTCACGTTTTCAAGCAATAGGTGCAGGTTCGAATCCTGTCAACCACAAACCATTATTGTTTTTAATTAAGTGTGTACAGATTTTCAGTTTAACAAATGATACCGAGCCGATGCGCCCAAACTCAATCAACCAATCAGTCAATTTTGTTTTGTCCCTTTCTCAGTGACTCGATTGCACATTGTATCTATGTCCAGTTCTCTTCTTTCACTCTCTGGATTGATTTGCAGTGGGAAAGTGGATAATCAAAGTCCTGATCCACCTTTATGCTTGTTACAACAAGATTAATGGCCCACACAAATTAGCTTTGGTTGCATATGATGATGCTTAAAGAACACCAGTTAATGAATAAATAATAAAACAAAACATGAACCACGACAGTTGCACTCACTTGATATCATTGTTTTTATTTAAAAATGTGGTATGGTACGGTATAAAACTTCATGGGGGGTGTGGGGGGGGGGTGTCTTTTATCAACTACACGGGGGGAAGATCCCAAAAAACCTATGACATGCAATTTGCCAAATAAAACATATTTTAAATGATTGTGTAGACTTCATGCATATCCGAAGAAGGCACTATGCCTGCGGATCCATGAAAGAATTATTTTCTGACGTGGACCCGCAACGCATCCTGAGAGAGGCTAAAATCTATACGTTGATTTAAGTTTTAAGAACTTTTATAATCACTTACAAAACGTTTCAGTTCATACAAAAATAACTTTTGAGAATTTTACCAATGTAATAAAAGTATATGAATGTATTTAAATCTATTGTTCGAAACATAAATAAAGAACGTGTACCCAAAGTGGCTGTTTTCGTGCCGACTTATCAAGTACAGGACTTTTTTACACATACCCATACAAAAAAACTACAATGATTGGACGTCCATAACTACAACAATAATAATTCCAAGAAGACTGTACCATCACAATACATAATGTAGGTACAGAATGTATACCTACAACAGTGGGATCAGAATGTTTTAAATGGTAACTCTGTCGAGCCTACTGTATCATGGACAGTACACTGGCTAGTTTCACATTAAACATTAGGTTTTATTGATATTTTTATTGGGTATTTGGGTGAAACTTCCGGCTACTTTAGCGCTCCGGTTTGTCTAACACACCTGTCTCGCTCTTCCAAACTTTCAAATTTTGTATATTTTCTGTCTTCTCTTTAGTTTGCTTTGTATCGTTTGGTTTTTATTTCTCACGCAGGGTTTCGCTACATAGAACTTTTTCTTTTTGCCCAATTTTGACTTTACTTATAGCCCTGCGGCGACCCCACAGTTTTTCTGTGGTTTTTATGATATATCGTCTGTTTCCTAATGTAGTATGCTGATGTGAGTTTTCCTGATAGATTGTTCTGACAGTGTGTGTGAGTACAATTCTTTTTGCTGGCAATATTGTGTGAGCAATGTGCGTGTGTGTGGTGTATGCGTTTGGGACCTGTGTCTGCCTTTGATAGTGTATTTAATGTAGTACTGTTACTGATTCTGTGACAACAAATTTCCTGCCAACAGGATAATAAAGTTATATCTTATCTATCTTATCTTATAATGTTGCCATTTAAGCAGTAGGCTACGCTTACATAACGTCGTACATAATGTTGCCATAATTTATATAGACAGATCTAAGCAGTACGCCTACGTATCCGATCTGAGCGTTAAGCTACCGGTACTGCAATACAGAGGATGACATGTTTTAAGACAACTTGTATGAAAATATCTGGAGCAGAAGACCACCGGGCCGTACTTCAAATCTAAAATTAATGTATCTTTCAGGAAGAATCCTGTGCCGTTTCTTGTTCAGTGGTGTCTACGTTCTCTCGTACTGGCATATTCCGTCGCTTCTGTGCCCTGTTCAAAATGTTGCTAACAACCATTAGCAAACCTGACACTACTAACAAGCCGCCTCCTAAATAAAATGCTCCACTGAATGTGCCAAAAAGATCCTTAAAACCCCCAGCAAGTGGAGGACCAACAAGATTTCCAATGCCCTGGAAACACAAGTAAATTCCGAATGAACTGGCCAAATATTCAGGATCTAGTATGTCAACCAGCACCACTGATTTCTGAGAAATGAAAGCACCAGTCATAAGTCCAAAGAGCCCGCACATGAAAGAGAAGGCTGTTGTGCTGTTTAAAGAAGGGAGGACAAAAGCTATGCTAGCCACTCCGAATATGAAGGCGTTGTAGAACATGAGTCGGAAAGGTCTTATTGTAGGCCGATCAAGGATCAGTCCAGACACTATACGACCTACAGTATCCACAGCACCAGCTACTGATAGAGCCATGGCTGCGTCGGATTTAGAAATTCCTTTAGATTCTATGAGTGCTGGAATGAACATGAATGCGGTTCGGAAGGACATCGCAAAGAGACCCATGCTAAGACAGCAAAATAAAAATGCGGGAATTTTTAAAAGCTTTAAGTTGAGGAGTTTTCTGGTAGATGTAGAGTTTCTGTTATTGTTCTCCGTAGGAAAGCAAATCTTGAGGGAAGATCCCAGACAATTACATGGTCCTTTGTGGGAAGTGTGAGCTGTGTTGACGCCTTTATCCTGTAAAGAATTCTGCTGACTTTGAAATATGGGAGAGAGACTTTCATCAGTATCCTGCCTCTCTGCTTCATTTTTCATTCGTTGGTTGTCGTGGTTTCGCCTGCTTCTCATGAACTTATAGTGCATGCTTAAGGGTCGATACAACATTGCTGCAACGAAAAGATTGCAGGAAAGACCACTGATAATCAGAAATGTTCCTGAGAATCCGTAGGTGTCAGACAAGTACTGGGTTAAAGGAACGATTACAAAGGTGCCGAGACCGACACCTGAAGTTCCAATTCCCGCAGCTAAACTAAGTCGTTTATCAAAGTACACGTTAAGAATGGTGAGACCAGGCGCATACGCAATGCCTTTCCCGATACCACCAATAAGAGCATGTGTGACGAAATACATATAAAAATTGATGGCATAACTGTTCAGGAACAGTCCTAGGGACATGAGTACTCCACCGATGATAACTGCAGTCCTGACACTGTAGCGGGTGGCCAAAGCATTGGCTACAGGTCCCAGTAGTAATTGTAGCGTAGATGTCATAGCCCCGGGCCAGGCAGTTAACTGGGCGCTCTCATCGAATCGTTCTGTGAGGATGAGGAAAAAAACGCCTTCACTTCTGTCTAGTCCTCCGTGAATTATGTGCAGGATAACACAGCCCAAAACAACAAACCATCCATATCCTCCGTCCAGTGGCTTGAGGTTTGCACCTTGCCATCCCACGTTGTCCTCCTGAAGTCTGTCACTTTGTGTAGCATCATCAAGTTCATATTTGTTCTTCTTCCCACATATTGTGATCTGATCTGGTGTGGTTCCGTTCGTTTCCTCATGATGGTCAGTGGCATCCGTCATGGCAAAATGACGAGGGAATGTCTGATCAAAGATAACTGTGATGGCAACTCATAAAGCCTCTGTTCAGAGATGTCTGTCTCTAAGTCTGTGGATAGAGCAATAATAGTATTGATAATAGTGACAACAGAGGGTTCTTCCAGCACGGTAATTATTAAAAAAATTCTCAAACGGACGTGGCATCATGGCACATCATCAGGCCTGAATGGGCGCACATTATGTTTGGGTTATAGTCTATTCTTATGTGGACTAAAAGCACTGTCGTTTTGTTGAATACTGAATCTTAAGAATATAATATTAGCTGAGGTGCCTGGCGTTACACCTGTCAATGGATTATGATCATTATTTACTTCACATCTTCTGAATTCTACCCGTTTCTACGGATATGTATTGGTATTTTTTAAACTCTAATATGCAATGTCATATTTACTCTATTCACTGGAATCTATGCACTTCTGCAACTCTTAGATACTGGGCAGTTTTGTTTAGCGAGCAGGCACTGTTGAACTCCACATTATGCAGCAAAAACCAGGGCAGGAAAAGCTGGGAATCTTTTATACTAAAACACCTAGGGGGATTTTTTAACAAAACCTACCGCCGCTCTAATAGCTCGGATTGGCTTGAAATTTTACAGCTACCTTCCTTTCGACCTGCAGAAGGTTCTTTTTTAGATTAGGAGACTTGAGATGGTGGGGGAAGTATTTTTTTTTTTTTAATCTACTTTCTGTCGCTCTTATTTGTCTCCCGATCCTTTCTTTTCCACCAGCCCAACTTCCTGCCATGTGTTCACTATTAAAAGCACCATTTAGCGCGCAGATCTACTGTCAGCGAATGAATGCTGACAGGGTGCATAAAAGGAGCGGGCAGGGTGAAGCAGATTCATCACGACCACCCAGAACTGAAACGAATAAACCAGATTTATCCCGGGCAGGGCCGGGCACTTCAGCTAGTATTAGATAAAAAGGCCGCGTTGAAAAGGAAGAGCTCAACTTTGAAATACTGTCCTTCTTGAGCACAGTGCATATCCATATCCACAATTTTAATCTTCCATCGCAAGCTACGTTATTTCTAAGGAATTCAGGCTTTGTGGTTATCTCGAAGTTCTGGGCATACATTTTGCAACTCGCTTTTATATTGTATCGTCGGTGGGCTGTTGGAACCCCGTGAAAAGTATTCTCTGACGTGGACCTGCAGAGCATCCTGTCATTTCTGAAAGAGGTCAAACTCTACAACTACAAGTTGATTTAACAGACTTTTATCATATTCACAAAATTCCTAGACATATTTTCCATGCACGGGCCTTTTCCCGTTAGATTTTTGAAACGGGCCTTTTCCCGTTAGATTTTTAACCCCTTTTATTTGATCTTACCTAAAGGCAACTGAGGGCTGAAAGCTAGCCCAAAGCGAGATAACGAAAAAAACCATGAGAGCCGCAATGCGGCCGTTATCATACCGACGCGCCGTTAAACTCAAACTCAAACTGAAACTATTCTTCCATCGCAAGCTACATTATTTCTAGGGAATTCAGGCATGGTGGTTATCTCGATGTTCTGGGCCATGGGCATAAAATTTTGCAACGCGCCTTAAAATATGTATTGTCGACGGGCTGTTGGAATCTCGTTGAAACTAAACTCAGAGGGGTGTAGTTAGGGCACTGAAGTATTTTGCATTGAACGCCACAGCTGAATAGTGAACACAGCTCAGTATTTTCTCTGTTTGGCTTTGTAACAACAGCTCAGCAGAGAGTATGTATTTATAGAGAGATTTCAGTTCCGCCAAATCGCGAAACTAGGTCGCTGCGGTAAACAAGATTTGAAAGAGACCGTCTTCACTGAAGATAGTGTGCATATATCTGTTTACTGTAGTTTGTTCATATTTTTGGGCTCATTAAAACTATTAATTAGAACCGTTTGTAAGCTCTTACGCCCCACGAAAATGCACAAAATAATGCTCATTGTTTACTGCAGCGACCTACTTCCCGCTGCATGCTAACAGCGGTTTCATGGCGTCCCCCCCCCCCCCCCGTGTCTCGCAGTGCAAATCGATCAATAGTGAAACCTCTCCATACATACATAGCATACATACTGTCTGGGCAACAGCCCTCTGTCAACAGCCTTTGAGTTCAGTTTTAACGAGGCTCCAACAGCCCAGCGATGATAATTATGAACATATACATGTGTTTATAAACCGTTGCCGAGCATACGGTTGCAGTTTCAACCCCTAGCATGGAAGATTTCTTCGTGCCACAACTGTAAAAACACACAGAGTATAAAAAACAGGTGCACGGTAAAAATGGCACTAATGGAACAATAGAAAAAAATGGCAGGCGTTCAATTATGAATTTTTACATTAAATCTTTGTTAAATTATTATTAAATCATCAAAAACAAACAATTTTCAAAGTGTGTTTTTCATTAATGATTGCTAATGTTCTAATTTAAACATAGGGCATTAATTAAAGCACACAAGTTTCATGAAAAAACAACAACAGCAAAAAACAAAACAAAAAAAGCAACAAAAAAAAAAAAAAGCAAAAAACCCCACACACATACAAAACATGGAGATACGACATTATTGAGAAATGCAAAATAAAACCATTTTCAAGACTTGAATTTAATCCTATTATAACTATAACTACAAAAAAAAGTAATATATTTGGGGACCTTGGTCATATTACATGTATTATAATTATACTCACTAGTTAGCTTTTAAAAATCTAATTAACCTACTCTCAATTTACTTTGAAGTCCACACTGTAGTGTATTTATTGGGGCAAACACTTTAATTTGGTAACTAGCAAAGAGCGAAGTTTTTTTTTTCGTTGGTTTTTTTTTTTTTTGGTCATCACAAATACATAAAAATATTAATACATCTCATTTTATAATTATGTCCATTATTATTTCATTATTATTGTAATTATTCGTATCAAAATACAGTATGTGCCTTTTTCCCCTTATTTTTCTTTCGTGCCAGTTTTTCCTGTGCCATTTTTACTGTACGGTTTTTTCCTGCGCTATTTTTACCCACATTCATAAAAACACCATTGAAGCAAACTCGGAACACGGCTGGCTTGTGGAGGACACAATGAAGTCCGAACAAAAGCCTATTTCTTATCGTGAGGCTGACCGAATGGTGGAAGGCATGGAGTGAGATCCTTTTAGGTTTTCTGTGTCGGGAAAGATCCTGGTTGACTTTGTTAACAACGATATTTTGATGCTTTTTTCATTGAAAAGTATAAACCGGCGTGATAAACCGAGGCCGGTGGCCATGCAGTTGAAACCCGTTTTTGATCGCAATAGTTGAGAAAATTCCTGGCAAGTCAAGCAGTGGGTTGTTATGAATGTAAATACACGCAGACGGACAGATTAGACTAGGTCAGATTAGATGAGATTAGATTGGATTAAATTAAATTAAATAAAAATTATATTGGATTAGATTAGATTAGACTAGACTAGATTAGATTTGATTAAATTAAATTTAGATTTAATTGGATTAGATTAGATTAGATTAGATTAGAATAGATTATAGATTAGATTAGTCGGACCAGATCAGTTCCCAGAATGTCAATCAAATTTATTACAGCCCAAATACTTAATCGGTCCTGTAGTCAGGTCCTCTGCACAGGATGTTAAGTTCTTAACCTTGCTAATGAATTTAAATTTCGTCCTTACACAAGAAAGAGAGAGAGAGAGAGAGAGAGAGAGAGAGAGAGAGAGAGAGAGAGAGAGAGAGAGAGAGAGAGAGAGAGACGTGGATTACTTTTACTGAAACACAAACAAAAGAAACCCAGACCGACAGGCAGGTCGGCAGATGAGTAGACGAATGAGTGAACAGACAGAGATATTCATATATAATTGAGATAAACAGACTGACAGAGACGGTAGATGGATAGATAGATAGAAAGATAGACAGATAGCTTGATAGATAGATAGATAGATAGATAGATAGAAGGAACGTACCTTTAAAACCCTGAATGTAGTTTCAAGCCTGAAGGTCACAACACTGCGCGAACAGCACGCTGGCGAACCGATGTGCAAACCCTGACTGTAAAGTCAACCGCCACTGCCACATCGCGACCCCGCTCAAGATCCTGTTACCAGGGGCATACGCTCATTTTGCTGCCCTTGTTGAAAACCTGCATTATTGTGTATGTCGATTGTGAAGTTAACGCATGCTTGAAGGTGGGCCTAATCTTAAACAGGCCCTGCTCAGTGAAGCAGTGTCGGTTACTGATATATTATATAATATATTATTATACACTTTAGGAATTCAGCAGTCCAGACTTTGTCGTTCGCCAAAGTACTGTCTGCTTACACTACAGAGATTGTAATGTGGCTTGGTTTAAGCTGTTGGGGTTGAAGTTTTACTTAAACTTTTCCGCACGCCGTTATTTTACCCCCTGTCCGTACGTCCTGGGTCGTTTTGTATACATAGTGCTGTGTAAAGGAAAATACGCGTTTTAGCTGATCTGTATGTCTTGAGTAGTTTTGTAGACAGACATTCCTTATATATAGACAAACCATCCATCGTTACTAGTCTTACTAGAGACACAAGCTAAAGCGCCCGCTCTATGCACGGTAAAACTGTGAACATATTTTGACATAATCTGCGCAGATCTAAATGAGGCCTTGCCAAGGGATAAACCTGATTCCGCCCTCCCTCCCCCGCCCGTAAGCAATTTCTCCTATCCATGCCATCTCTTTCTATCTCCCCCCCCCCCCCCAACCAATTTCTCCTATCCATGCCATCTTTTTCTATCTCCCCCCCCACCCAACCAATTTCTCCTATCCATGCCATCTCTTTCTATCTCCCCCCCCCCCAACCAATTTCTCCTATCCATGCCATCTCTTTCTATCTCCCCCGCCCCAACCAATTTCTCCTATCCATGCCATCTCTTTCTATCTCCCCCCCCCCCAACCAATTTCTCCTATCCATGCCATCTCTTTCTATCTCCCCCCCCCAACCAATTTCTCCTATCCATGCCATCTCTTTCTATCTCCCCCCCCCCAACCAATTTCTCCTATCCATGCAATCTCTTTCTATTTCCCCCCCCCTAACCAATTTCTCCTATCCATGCCATCTCTTTCTATCTCCCCCCCCCCCAACCAATTTCTCCTATCCATGCCATCTCCTTCTATCTCCCCCCCGCCCCAACCAATTTCTCCTATCCATGTCATCTCTTTCTATCTCCCCCCTCCCCCCTAACCAATTTCTCCTATCCATGTCATCTCTTTTTATCTCCCCCCCCCCAACCAATTTCTCCTATCCATGCCATCTCTTTCTATCTCCCCCTTCCTCCCCCCTAACCAATTTCTCCTATCCATGCCATCTCTTTCTATCTCCCCCCTCCCCCCCTAACCAATTTCTCCTATCCATGCCATCTCCTTCTATCTCCCCCCCCCCTAACCAATTTCTCCTATCCATGCCATCTCTTTCTATCTCCCCCCTCCCCCCTAACCAATTTCTCCTATCCATGCCATCTCTTTCTATCTCCACCCCCCCTAACCAATTTCTCCTATCCATGCCATCTCTTTCTATCTCCCCCCCCCCAAACAATATCTCCTATCCACGCCATCTCTTTCTATCTCCCCCCCCCCCAGCCAATTTCTCCTATCCATGCCATCTCTTTCTATCTCCCCCCCCCCCTTCAACCAATTTCTCCTATCCATGCCATCTCTTTCTATCTCCCCCCCCCCCAACCAATTTCTCCTATCCATGCCATCTCTTTCTATCTCCCCCCTCCCCCCCAACCAATATCTACTATTTCTGCCATCTCTTTCTATCTCCCCCCTCCCCCCCAACCAATATCTCCTATCCATGCCATCTCTTTCTATCTCCCCCCCCCCAACCAATATCTCCTATCCATGCCATCTCTTTCTATCTCCCCCCTCCCCCCTAACCAATTTCTCCTATCCATGCCATCTCTTTCTGTCCCCCCCCCCAACCAATATCTCCTATCCATGCCATCTCTTTCTATCTCCCCCCCCCCCCAACCAATTTCTCCTATCCATGCCATCTCTTTCTATCTCCCCCCCCCAACCAATTTCTCCTATCCATGCCATCTCTTTCTATCTCCCCCCCCCCCCAACCAATTTCTCCTATCCATGCCATCTCTTTCTATCTCCCCCGCTACAACCAATTTCTCCTATCCATGCCATCTCTTTCTATCTCCCCCCCCCCCCCAACCAATTTCTCCTATCCATGCCATCTCTTTCTATCTCCCCCCCCCCAACCAATTTCTCCTATCCATGCCATCTCTTTCTATCTCCCCCCCCCCCCACCAATTTCTCCTATCCATGCAATCTCTTTCTATTTCCCCCCCCCCTAACCAATTTCTCCTATCCATGCCATCTCTTTCTATCTCCCCCCCCCCCAACCAATTTCTCCTATCCATGCCATCTCCTTCTATCTCCCCCCCGCCCCAACCAATTTCTCCTATCCATGTCATCTCTTTCTATCTCCCCCCTCCCCCCTAACCAATTTCTCCTATCCATGTCATCTCTTTTTATCTCCCCCCCCCCAACCAATTTCTCCTATCCATGCCATCTCTTTCTATCTCCCCCTTCCTCCCCCCTAACCAATTTCTCCTATCCATGCCATCTCTTTCTATCTCCCCCCTCCCCCTAACCAATTTCTCCTATCCATGCCATCTCCTTCTATCTCCCCCCCCCCTAACCAATTTCTCCTATCCATGCCATCTCTTTCTATCTCCCCCCTCCCGCCTAACCAATTTCTCCTATCCATGCCATCTCTTTCTATCTCCACCCCCCCTAACCAATTTCTCCTATCCATGCCATCTCTTTCTATCTCCCCCCCCCCCAAACAATATCTCCTATCCACGCCATCTCTTTCTATCTCCCCCCCCCCCAGCCAATTTCTCCTATCCATGCCATCTCTTTCTATCTCCCCCCCCCCTTCAACCAATTTCTCCTATCCATGCCATCTCTTTCTATCTCCCCCCCCAACCAATTTCTCCTATCCATGCCATCTCTTTCTATCTCCCCCCTCCCCCCCCCCCAACCAATATCTACTATTTCTGCCATCTCTTTCTATCTCCCCCCTCCCCCCCAACCAATATCTCCTATCCATGCCATCTCTTTCTATCTCCCCCCCCCCAACCAATATCTCCTATCCATGCCATCTCTTTCTATCTCCCCCCTCCCCCCCTAACCAATTTCTCCTATCCATGCCATCTCTTTCTATCCCCCCCCCCAACCAATATCTCCTATCCATGCCATCTCTTTCTATCTCCCCCTCCCCCCCCAACCAATATCTCCTATCCATACCATCTTTTTCTATCTCCCCCCTCCCCCCTAACCAATTTCTCCTATCCATGCCATCTCTTTCTATCTCCCCCCCCCAACCAATATCTCCTATCCGTGCCATCTCTTTCTATCTCCCCCCTCCCCCCCCAACCAATTTCTCCTATCCATGCCATCTCTTTCTATCTCCCCCCCCCCAACCAATATCTCCTATCCATGCCATCTCTTTCTATCTCCCCCCCCCAACCAATTTCTCCTATCCATGCCATCTCTTTCTATCTCCCCCTCCCCCAACCAATTTCTCCTATCCATGCCATCTCTTTCTATCTCCCCCCCCAACCAATTTCTCCTATCCATGCCATCTCTTTCTATCTCCCCCCCCCCCCAACCAATTTCTCCTATCCATGCCATCTCCATCTATCTCCCCCCCCCCCCCAACCAATTTCTCCTATCCATGCCATCTCTTTCTATCTCCCCCTCCACCCCCCCCCGTTTCCCTGTCCTCCCCCATCTCTCTTCTCTCCCTCCCCTCTCCACCCCCACCCCCTTTTCTCAACACCCATCCCTCTCGTCCATCTCCCCTTCTCTCTCCCTTACACATGCTGTAATGCCAGAATAATGTGCTTATAATTTTTCCCAAGCTGAGGCGACTTGACAAAGCTGTTACAATTTTCAAAAGGCACTGCAACAGTAACTTTTTGAAACAACCTGAGCACATTTTATACTTCGTTCAACAATCATTTTTCTTGTGCTACACAACACACACTAACAGTAACACAGGCTGCCAGAGCCCAACTCTAGATCTATCTAGATCTAGGTCACGTTAATAACGGAACTTATATTCAGTGGAAGTACTAATAAACTTATTTTCACATTACGGATCTTTACAAAATTACAAGGATGTGATGTTCAAAGTTCAGTTTCCACCAACAATGTGTGAAGAAAGTTTTTAACAAGGCGAAGAACGAAGACAGGGCGAAGTAGGCATCGGGTCAAAGTTTCGATCACACTTTTTGATTCTACCAGTGCTCGTCGAAAACACGTCTCTGTGTTTTTGCGGCTCAAAAAAATTTAATATAAATAATAGTAACGGATCTTTCCCGATTTTCGTTCAAAATGAATGTGTCCACTTAACTTTTCCTCAAAAATTGATGCAGTGCAACAAGTTTCATCATTTTTGATGGCGTAGTCGCGAAGTTTTAGCTGCTTACAGGTCCACCCTCTAGCTCAATTATAGTAAGATTTAGGGAGGCTTTTTTCCTTTTATGGATATTACACATCTGTGTTCAACAAGACCTATTAGTACTTACAGGTTGATTTTCTTTAATTGTCAGGTGACACAATGGCTTCTGATTATCCTACCACCACCATTGGCATCAGCACGAACATCAGCTATCATGAACATGCCATATAATTATTTCTCTCTCTTGCAGCCCAGCAACCACTGGGGCAATATTTGAAGACGATGAGAAAGGAAATGTACGAAGGAAGAGAGTGTACGGATGGCTGTATGGCATTTTGAGAGCCAGTCGTCTTGGTTAGGATGGGAAATTAGAGCATCGCGTTTTTTTTTAATTTTCGAAAGGGGGGTGGGTGGGTAAAATGTTTTATTTCTTTGTACGGTTGTTATCAAGGTCATGTTCTGTTTTCCGAAGACAGTTACACAGTTCTAGATCCGTGGAGTCGTCACAAGTAATATTTCTTTCGCTCCTTATAAAGTCTAGGGTCAGTGTGAATACTATGTTCCTGCCTAGGTTCAACATTTCCTGTCTCCCAGTGTCACCCCCTTTCCCAAGATAAGGTGTTCCCCGAAATGGGTAGTTCGTTTTTGGATCACAGGCTCAAAGACTTTTAGATCATTGTTTCCCTGGTTTTGAAGGTAAATGGTGGGGGGAAAAAAGCCTCATCTTCACCTGAATGGAATAAGTTGTTCATCAATAGTGAGATTATGTTCCCGGCATATAAGGCACTGCCAAGTTCTTCACAAACACGGCCCAGACATTTCTGAAAGTGCAGAATGCGTCTTGCATCTTGCGGCCGTACCGTTGCCTTCAGATTTCAACCTGTTTCCTGGTGTGCAAAATTTTTTTTGAAAAAGTAACTCTGGGCAACTGTTTCCTTCAAAGACACCACATTTATGAGAGTTGTGTGACTAAAGTTATGGTTTGGGCTGCCACATTTATGAGAGTTGTGTGACTAAAGTTATGGTTTGGGCTGCCACATTTATGAGAGTTGTGTGACTAAAGTTATGGTTTGGGCTGCCACATTTATGAGAGTTGTGTGACTAAAGTTATGGTGTGGGCTGCCACATTTATGAGAGTTGTGTGACTAAAGTTTCGGTTTGGGCTGCCCAGATACGTCAATTATAAACTTTGGGCCCACATTTCGCCCTCAGCAGTCTCCGCCCATACCTCCCCTTTCACTTGTTTTTCCCGTTCCGTTTGTGTTATCTACTATGATCAACACCAAATTTTGGTAGTCCTGGACCCAAGATAATACAGATTCGGGATCAGCAGCTGATCCAGTTTTGGTGTCCCCGTTCTTTAAGATTTTCAGCAGGTTCTGGTGTGAAACGTGTGAGGCCCGAGGAAGCCTTTAGTAAAGGAATCCATTCTGCAGGTTATGTGTTCCAATAAACATGGACAGGAGGTGTGTAGAAGGTTCCCCTTCACTGTTGCGTGCCAGTGACATTGGTTCTGCATGTCCAGAGAGTGAGCTACTCCTGCCAGGGCTTCTGAAACCAAGCTGTACCAGGTTCTGGTTCAGGCCACTGTGTAAGAAGCAGTTGCATCAGTTGTAGATAAATATTTATGTGCTTTCTTGATTGTCCTCCTCCTTAGTATTCATCACTATCACAAAAGCCCCTCATTATCATGATCACCGCTTTGTTCTTCCACCTCAAATGTCATTTCTTTCTCATATCTCATTTCTCCCTATTCGGTTATGTCATTTGCATTGCCCTCTCTTATGTCATCTTTAGACCACAAAAACTGCGAAAATCTTATCCTGAAGGTACCGTCACCGTTCAGCCAGAAAGCCACCTCAACAGAATCTATAAAACCTATAGTCTGAAAATGTTTGAACCACCAGGGAAGACTCAGGATTGTACAAGTCCTCATTACCATATGTCCCACCACCTGTAATCGATACTCTAATAACACCCTAGCCATCACAATGGATGGCACATAGAAATTAGAACATTGGTAAAAGTATATAATTTTATATGATTACAGATTACAGAGATTCATTGGCTGTCTACATTTTTACCCGGGCGGTACAGATAGGAATAAATAGTATGACCCCTTACTTATGGGAGAGATATGTCGACATGTGTACCCAGGACGTACGGATAGGAGTATTAAAAAGTAAACATAAAATAAAGAAAATGTCCCACAACAAAATTTTAATGACACCCAGAGATTGCTCATATGTAATTTGAGGAATAAGGGTTGGGGTGTAACTGTACTAATTTTGGCTGAACTTTTTATACTCCTCTATCTACATAATTTGCACCCAGGACGTACCGAAAAAGCTTAAATGTATTTGGGTTAATCTCTGGATAGCCATGGTACGTATCGAATTGTGCCATTTGCGATTGAGATCGCAAACTTGTGACTCAAGACAAAATTATGATTATGAGTAAACATAAATTATGTAGATACATTGGACGACAGACGTTCACTGTCTACAGTGGAATATATATTATTAATATGTTTGAAGATTATAGAAAGGCGAAGCCTACCAAGATCTAAAGGTGCCCCAGGATAGTCTTTAATTACAGACAGCTATGAATTTATTTACTTGTTTATCGATAAACGTTTTTCTATTTTTCTTATTTTTTTCTTTCTCTACCTGTCTTTTCTATCTTTTTCTATAGATTTTTTTTCTAGTCTGTGTGATTATTTTCTTTTTTTGTATCTACTTATATACTTTAAATCCATTCACTTATTTACATATTTTTCTTATCATCTATCTACTTTTTATACCGTTCTTTGAGTTATGAGCTTATCTATTCAGTTACCTGTAATGACTGAGTCATGCATTGAGTGGATGCGTTCCAAATCGTATTTCAATCTGCCCCCCCCCCCCAAAAAAAAAACAACAACAAAGATTAAAAGAAATACTCTATAAGGCCAGCTAAATAAATCGCTTTGTCCTTAAACACAAAATATTGTATACAGGTTTCAGCTGTTTTATACCATACTACAGTATTGCAATGCGCCCTGTTCTTTCTGAGAGAGGCTGAGATCTACAACTTGATTTAAAACACGTTTATACCCATTTTCAAAACTTTTTCCCACATTTGTACAAAACATATTTTGAGAATTTTACCAATATGATAAAATTATATGAATATGTTTAATTCTAGTGTTAAACTCAAAAGCCTTGAATACGAAACATCTATATAATCTATATAATAAAGCTACAAAAAAAAAACACCTTAATAGGACTCGGAAACTACACAACGCACCGACCTGAAATTTGCCACAAAGAATTATGGGATAGCGAACATTGTTCCTATCGCTATGCACAAACAAAACCATTTGTTATTTCTGAGTTAATCGGTAAATGCGGTTATAATTAAAGACTAAATTCACGAAAGCGTTTGATCCGAAATTTACGATCAATAAGATATTGATGTATGTTTCTTATAATAGCCTACTTCCGCCTACACATGACGTTATCACTTCCTGCGATGTGTTCACTAACAAACTAACCCGTGCGCAAATCATAGCCAGTTGACGGATGCTGACGGGATGCGCAGGATGTCAACGCGCATAGGGAGAGCAGTAAAACGTATCTAAAAACAAACATACAAACAAAAATAAAATAAAGCTAAAGGAACAGGCAAAATGAAGCAGGTCCATAATAATCACCCAGAACTGAAACTAATAAATCGATTTATCCCGGGCTGGGCCGGGCAACTCAGCTAGTTTATAATGAAATTGTATCCAAAAAAGACCGTGAAGGCCGCAAAGTGGCCGTTGTCATGCCGATGCGCCGTAAAACTCAAACCCAAACTGAAACTCAGATTGCTTCAGAGGATAATGGCGGGAGACAGTAGCATCACACTTGCCCCTGAATGTCAGAGATGTCACATTGTCTAACTCATCCTGGGTGTTTAATGTAGAGACCACAATTGACGTTATAACAATGATCATGCGAAGTTCAGCAGTTTACATTTGTCACCACAATACCGCGCCACAGGCCGAACCGGGTCAAGACTTTTAGAGGCAATAAGCACTTGAAGGATTTTGGTGCTCCCATTTATTGTGTATGTAATTCAATTTTAAAAAAGCGAATCTTATACGGCAGCGAATACTTTTACTTTTTTTTCCATTTATTGTGAGGGCCCTTCTTTGTGGACCCTGGTTCAGCTGCACCATTTGCAGTTTTGCACTGAGTATTATGTTCCATGGTAAATCCGGCAATGAAAAATTTCTGTGGTGCCCCTCTTCCCTTGATGCCCCAAGCACGTGTCATTTTTTGCTTAAAGGTTAATTCAGCCCTGGCCATAGGTATAAAGTACCGCTGTCGGAATGATTGCACTGCCCAAGCGCTATCTTTTCCTCTCGGGTCCAGGTCAAGGTTCATGTCTAAGCTCTTATCTCATTTGCCAAGGCGGCAAGCGAATAAAAGTGGCAAACTCAGCGCTCATTCTGCCGTAACAAGTGTCTTGTCCAACGCAGCATCCACAGTACCGTGTCGTCTTGACATTCTCGTAATCTTTCTCAGGAACGGAAAAATGCTTATGTCTAAAGATTAACATTAAGACCGACGTCACCGATAACTGGCTAAGTTTAAACAAAAAAGACCAGGAAAGGAAAGGAAATCGACACTTTTCATTATTCTCCGTGTTGTAACAAAGGTAACAGTAAAAATACCATAATACACAGGATACAAAAACAATGTGACTATTCTTTGAATAGCCGGACTACCAAAGACAGCCCAGCAATACAAAATGAGAGGCCCTGATTTGGAGTTTGTTGGAATAATTGTGCATCTGTTTTACACATGTTGTAACTACATTCATAATTCAGAAGGTTTGCATTTCACCTTGTTAGTTGTTGGTACAACAAAGGTCATTCTTAGAGAAAACGATCATGTTCAGCTTTACCCTTTTCAAAATGCGCATCGGAAGAACATGACAACTGTGGATATCTTTGCCTTGTTTTCGAAACACAAACATGTCTCTCACGAGCCTACCTTATTACGTGGTATTGTTTCAGCCTATGCCCAGGCACTCTTGGGCTCCAGTTTTATGACAGCTGTGCTGAATTTCAATATGTTCTGAAATGAAGGATCAGAAACTCAGTGTACCACCAATTAATAACGATCAGCTCCACAATTGCACTTACCTTATCGCACACTTCTCAAGAGTGTTGTGAACACGTGGAAATAAGCAGATTACAACAAGCATTCAGAAGTTAAAATTTTGACCTCTTACGATAACCTAATGTCAAAATGTACGGTCTTTGTCTTTTCTAAATGGTACCTCTACTACCGGCCCCCTATCAATATTATCGCTCATTTTCGTTTTTAAAATCTAAAGAGAAGAAAGCAAAGGGTTATCCTGTATATCGTCGGCAGCTACGCATGCACGTACGGTAGTTCTTTGTGGAGTCAGGGCAGTTTGCCATGTAATAATGTTCAGCAACTGAAATCTTGGCAACCGGGACATGAAGGGGAAACACAGCAGTGTTTTTAAACGTTCTATTTTCTCAGCGGCCCTGACCTCATGACATAGTTTCCCTGGGGTTTCTTTACCGCAGGGTCAGGTCAATCTTTTCGATGTAGAGTCACGCCAGCTTCTCCCCTGTGTAAAGCGAGCGACATTTAAAGCGAACTTTCCTCAAACCTCAACATTTATTGGTGCATGTTGGTACAGAGGCAAATAAATACAGAAAATGTACAGAAAAAAAACGCTCTTCAATTCACACTCAAAAATATTCCACATGCACGGAGCTGGAGCATGGTCAGATCCATCACTCTAAAAAAAATTTAGCTGTCGAATAGCATAATCTCTGTGTAATGACGTGAGTTGTGTGTTTTATTCTTGATATTGCTGCTCCAGTCCCCACCCCCCTCCCACACAAACACACACAACCCCACCCCCACCCCTTATACCCTCAACATCGAAATTAGGCCTAGATTTGTCACACCAATATTTAATGGGTCACTGGGGTAAGTAAGATCCGAGAGGTTGACACTCAATGCTGGTTCCAGGAATAAATTATGATCTATGTGCGTGCCAAAGTAAGTGGTCTTGGCCACAGCATCCGCTCTGTTACTTTGCAGAAAATCACGTTTGACACAGTAAAACACTATTTGCCTCTATATTGCGGTGAGGAGTGGATCCTGTTGGCAAGTATACATAAGCAGAGAGTAGAATATTTCACTTTGTCATACGTCATTTTTCCTAACATGGCGGAGCAGGGTGGATGCTGTGGACAAGTATACATAAGCAGAGAGTATTTCACTTTGTCATACGTCATTTTTCCTAACATAGCGGAGCAGAGCGGATCCTGTGGACAAGTATACCTACGCAGAGAGTATTTCACTTTGTCATACGTCATTTTTCCTAACATGGCGGAGCAGAGCGGATCCTGTGGACAAGTATACATAATCAGAGAGTATTTCACTTTGTCATACGTCATTTTTCCTAACATAGCGGAGCAGAGCGGATGCTGTGGACAAGTATACATAAGCAGAGAGTATTTCACTTTGTCATACGTCATTTTTCCTAACATAGCGGAGCAGAGCGGATCCTGTGGACAAGTATACCTACGCAGAGAGTATTTCACTTTGTCATACGTCATTTTTCCTAACATGGCGGAGCAGAGCGGATCCTGTGGACAAGTATACATAATCAGAGAGTATTTCACTTTGTCATACGTCATTTTTCCTAACATAGCGGAGCAGAGCGGATGCTGTGGACAAGTATACATAAGCAGAGAGTATTTCACTTTGTCATACGTCATTTTTCCTAACATAGCGGATTAGAGCGGATCCTGTGGACAAGTATACCTACGCAGAGAGTATTTCACTTTGTCATACGTCATTTTTCCTAACATAGCGGAGCAGAGCGGATCCTGTGGACAAGTATACCTACGCAGAGAGTATTTCACTTTGTCATACGTCATTTTTCCTAACATAGCGGAGCAGAGCGGATCCTGTGGACAAGACCACTAAATAATAAACAAAACAATAGCAACATGAATTACACGCTGATACACTGAGTCCGTCCTATCAGTCATCCGATGCCGCTCAAAATCTTCCCTTAAAAAGAGACATGAAAAAGGCCACCATATTATTATGCGTTGAAAGTAGGCTTTTCAGCAAATACATTTTCAAAAGGCCCATTGTGAATGACGTCACAGAGTGTTTTTGTTTTGCACTTCCGACACCTAAAATGGCGGGTGGATCAGCTGACGAGCGTAACTTCGAGATATGTCTAAGCGGTTAAAATGCCTCCCATGTGCGTGAACGCACGTGTCATTATTTACTGTAGTGAACTTTTTTTTTTAGCTCGCCGCCGATTGGTTTGCGACGCCTGAAGTGCTCACAGTGCAAATCAGCTAACGAATCAGAATCAGTGCTACCATCGCTATAGTTAATCGTCGGTCCTGACAACTAAAATGGCCGATATCCGCAATGGGCCTAGAGCATCGAAGATGACTAGAGAATGAGCTATGCGCTTTTGTTGAAACTAGTTGGCCCGCTGACTCGGGGAATACACAGAATGATGTGATTTTTAAAGTTGAGTTTCCATCATCAATGTGTAAACTGAGGCGCGGAACGAACTTTCCTGTCATGCATTTTAATTCTACTCGAAGAAAATGCGTCTTTTTTTTCCCAGCTCAAAATGTCGGAATACTTTCTTCTGTTCAACTTAGTTGTGGCTAAAATCAACCAAAGCATTAAAATATAGTGAACTTCAAGTCCTTTTAAAATATGCCCACGTACACCTTTACGCCTTTCTATGAGTAATATAATATTTTGTAGAATTTAAGACTCAGCGGTTTTTAAAAAACCGTTCATGATTAGGGGGCCTTACTTCCTGTATAATATGATATCAACACTGACATTAAAATAATAATAATAACAATGGATGGCATTTATATAGCGCATATCCATTGCCATTAGAAATGCTCTATGCGCTTTACAGAAGCTCTCTCGCTCGCTCTTTCTTTCTCTCACCCTCTCTCTCTCTCTCTCTCTCTCACTTTCACTCTCTCTACCTCTCTCTATCTCTCTCTATCTCAGAGTAAATTGTAACGCAGCCTGTTAGGCGCAGTTCGCAACTCACAACAGTTCACCTCACAACTTGTATGCTAAAGTATTATAATGATATTTGAATATCTATTAATATTCATTTAATAATGAATTATAAATTTTTGTTGGTGACATAAAGCATTGTATGCTTTAAGAATATTCAGTGTACATATTGCATGCTTTCATCGAGTCTCAGTGAAGCTCATGTACTGTGTTAAACTTTGTGATTTCTGTCATTCCCAGACGAGAAATGAGGCGGCTACCTATGGTAAAGGCCCAGCCAAAGAAAGCATCTGGCAGTTTTTCGTGGATAAGTGTGCCAACAATCTACACATAGTGCTGGCCATGTCACCAGTGGGAGAGACGCTGAGAACCCGGTGTCGTAACTTCCCAGGTCAGCTAGGATACTGTTGGCCCTTCTCTCTCTCTCTCTCTCTCTCTCTCTCTCTCTCTATCTATCTATCTATCTCCTGTGTGTGTGTGTGTATGTGTGTTTTGCTTGCTATTATGTGGCGATAAGGAGGGCCAGGTGCAAACTCAGATAAAACGGTCGAAGTAGCGAAGAGACTTACTGAAGATAATAAGCCGTGTTTCGGGGGCCGCTTGGTAAATTATCGTAACTCGACTTCTTTTTGTTTTTGTTTTTCAAAATTGAGATAGTTGGCATTCTGGTAGCCCGTTGTGTTATAAGTTGTGGGGAAGGGGTTTTTTTTTTTGGGGGGGGGGGGTTACTCTCTGAAAACTAAGGGTTAAATAACTTTTTTTAAATGTCGTAACTATTAACTCGCAATAGAAGAAAAATGAATGTTTTTTTTTTTGCTTCTCGTGAAAACTTGGTAAAAATAGAGTTACGATTGTTTACCACGTGGCCATTGGTTTCATTGTATGGAGAAGGTCGTTGTTTTTGTTTTTTCCTAGGCTGTTGTCATAAGTACGTACGCGTACCCATACCTAACCCCGTCCTTATCCTTAACCCTGAATCTTATCGAATCCCTAACCCTGCCCCATTACCCTTTCAACCAAAAGAAACAGGAGGACAACAAAAATTACATCTGAAAGAATAATTAATCATAATTAATTAAGGCTGTTGTCAAGGAGCATTCTGAGAGGAGCTCTGTAGCTGTGGAGTCGCCAAAGGTTTTAAAATACGTACCCTCAGTACAAAAAAGTTGGGGGACGTACGTACTTGTAACAACATTCTTTCTCCTAATAATATTGGCCAGTGACGATCATCTGTTTCGTCAAAGCAAATTTATGACCATTGTGTCGGCAACACCAGCCCTTTCAAGCAAAGTGAACTTTCAATTGAAACTCTGAATCCAAACGCAAATAAAATACCACAAAAGACTGAAAGATACAAAGTGGCAGTTATCGTGCCGGAACACCGTAGAACCCAAACTCAAATTCAGAACTCCAAGAAAAAATGCTGCGAAATATTAGGGTTATCTGTCTTTCTTACTCTTGTGGTCGACAATATTAACGTCGTGCGGAGACATGCACATACGTAATGTGAGTCCTGAAAGCAGCCACTAGCCTAATCTGTTGAGGAATAGCGAGAAGAATCCCGGGTTTTCACTTTTATAGTCAGTTTTCCTGCTGCAGTTAAACCAAAGAGTGTCGATACAAAAAGATGAGAGAGCTAGCCCTTTTAGCATGTACACATTTCGCAACGCCACCCAGGGGGGAATGCACTGAAGTCATGAACAGTGCCGTATTAGCCAAGTAGGGAAAAATACTGAATTCTGTTCACTGTTCAGCTATCGCTGTAGACCCTGATTGGCGTCACTTATTTTGTAATTATAATTTCAATCGCTGTGGGAAAAACTCTGGCTATTTTTTCCTTTTTTCTAGTCATAGTGGCACTGTAACAAATTCGTATCCAGCAAATAACTTATTGTTCACAAAATAATCATTTATATCAAGATTTGTACAGTCTGCGATGTCACTCTGACCCATGTTTTATCTGTGAAGGAATTGTGAACAATGCCATCATCGACTGGTTCTTCCCCTGGCCCGAGCAAGCCTTGTATGCCGTCGCTAGCGTGATGGTGTCTGCTGATGTATGTTATCTATATATCTGGCCATCCATCCATCTATCTATCTATCTATCTATCTGTCTATCTATCTATCTATCTATCTATCTATCTATCTATCTATCTATCTATCTATCTATCTATCTATCTATCTGTCTGTCTGTCTGTCTGTCTGTCTGTCTGTCTGTCTGTCTGTCTGTCTGTCTGTCTATCTATCTATCTATCTATCTATCTATCTATCTATCTGTCTGTCTCCTTCCCCCCCTCTCTCTGTCTCTCTCTCGCTCCCTGTCTCCGTCTCTCTCTCTGTCTCTCTCCGCCTGTCTGTCTGTCTGTCTCTTAATATTCCGCCTGCCTTTTTTTTCATTTTCTATTGCGTTCTCGTCCTTTCCCATGTTCTTGCACATCTGCTGATGTTTAATGTCAACCTTGGCCTAGTACAGTAACAGCTCCTACAGCCCACGGCCACATATCGTGTCAGTGAAAATATATTAAAAAGAACACACAAGATGTGTATGATTGTAGCCGGGCCTGGCACAAAGTTAAAAATATGTCCAGATAAGAAAAAAGATTGTATGTTGCTAAGTCCCGCATTGGAAACAGCAAGAAAGAAACTATGCAAATAGGTCACAAAACAATTAGAAATGACAGGTAAATAGTTGGTCCTGTCTAGGACCGCCAACTGCGACAGGCTTTTTTTTTCTTTCTTTGTGGAAATGCTCCTAACACGTAACCGTCCGTTGTTGTTGTTATTTTCGAATAATTTTTTCGAATGTTACCATTTTTCAATTGTACTAGTACACTAACTTTAAAATCGGAGAGATGAAAATGCTTATTAGTCGACTCCGTCTGTGTCATGCCCACCTGACACACTGTTGTTGTTGTTTTTTTTTTTACTCATGGTGGAAGATGCTCCCGAATCTGTGGCATGCCATTGCCATCTATCAATAAAACATATTTTGACTGAATGTGTGTAAACTTCATGCATATCCAGACAAAGGCACTATACCTGCGGATCCATGAAAGAATTCTTTTCTAATGCGGCGCATCCTGTCCTCTCCTTCACAAAGACTTTTTTCCAGATCCATACAAAACAACTTTGGAGAACTTGACCGATGTGATAAAAGTATATGAAAGTATTTAAAACTCAAATTCAAAACTCAAACTTGTACTCATTTCGTTTTCTTTACACAAGAAAGGTCTTTGATGATCGAGGGCATTTTTTTTTCCTCTTTCTTTTCTTGGTCTTTTATCCTTGCCTTTTGTAATTATTTTCTGATGTTTTATATGGTTTGTTTCTATGGTGGGCCTTTGCAACATGCAACTTTTGAAATTTATAATTATTTTGCTGTCACGTTTAACAATGACCGTGTCAGTGTGCGCTATGTGACAGCTTGCCTCTTGGCTCTTGACTCTTGACTCTTGTTTCTATGGTGGGCCTTTGCGACATGCAACTTTTGAAATTTATTATTATTTTTGTTGTGACATTTAACAATGATCGTGTCAGTGTACGCTATGTGACAGCTTGACTCTTGACTCTTGACTCTTGTTTCTATGGTGGGCCTTTGCAACATGCAGCTTTTGAAATTTATAATTATTTTGCTGTCACGTTTAACAATGACCGTGTCAGTGTACGCTATGTGACAGCTTGTCTCTTGGCTCTTGACTCTTGACTCTTGTTTCTATGGTGGGCCTTTGCGACATGCAACTTTTGAAATTTATTATTATTTTTGTTGTGACATTTAACAATGATCGTGTCAGTGTACGCTATGTGACAGCTTGACTCTTGACTCTTGACTCTTGTTTCTATGGTGGGCCTTTGCGACATGCAACTTTTGAAATTTATAATTATTTTGCTGTCACGTTTAACAATGACCGTGTCAGTGTACGCTATGTGACAGCTTGTCTCTTGGCTCTTGACTCTTGACTCTTGTTTCTATGGTGGGCCTTTGCGACATGCAACTTTTGAAATTTATTATTATTTTTGTTGTGACATTTAACAATGATCGTGTCAGTGTACGCTATGTGACAGCTTGACTCTTGACTCTTGATTCTTGTTTCTATGGTGGGCCTTTGCGACATGCAACTTTTGAAATTTATTATTATTTTGTTGTGACATTTAACAACGATCGTGTCAGTGTACGCTATGTGACAGCTTAACTCTTGACTCTTGTCTCTTGACTCTTGTTTCTATGGTGGGCTTTTGCGACATGCAACTTTTTAAATTTATTATTATTTTGTTGTCACATGTAACAATGATCGCGCCAGTGTCCGCTATGTGACAGCTTGACTCTCGGTAAACTCGACAGAACCCCCTGATACCGCTGAATCACCGGGAAGACATCATTGCCCACTGCGTAATGGTTCATCAGAGTGTCAACGAGTACAGTCTACGCTTCCTGCAAGTGCTGCGCCGTTACAACTACGTCACACCCAAGAATTACCTGGATTTCATAGCCTGTTACCTTAGGCTGCTCAATGAGAAAGATTTATTTATATTGTCACAAGTGAGTGCGGCCGGCGAACCTCGGAACAATTTTATGGTGTTTGAGATTGTTTTTGTTGCTAACCATGAGAAATTTAGAAAAGGCGATTTCACGTTCTTGTTAAATTTTGAAAAGGAACATAAAAAAGGTATAAATTAAGTTAATTTATACCACAAAATAGGAACTTGATAATAAAAGTTAGGAATACGGAAACTAAACGAAAATGCAAATCAGAAATGAACTTGGTCAGAAAAAAACAAAAACACAAAAAAAAACAACTACCAACCAATGAACAACCGAATAACATGATTGAATTCTTAAATTCTGTCTTTGCCTTGGCCACCCGGTCTGAAAGTCGACCTCCCCCCCCCCCCCCTTTTTTTGTGTGCGTGTAAGTATGTGTGTGTGTGTTTGACGACAGTTCGTAAAAAATTAATATTAGTCCTGGATTTGGACACCACCTACCCATCCACCTCCAAAATTTGCACTTAGAACTTTGCACGGGAGCCCGGGAGTAAATTTCGTTGTTTCTGTTGAGATTATGAAAATTGTATCTAAAAACTGAATTTATAGCGCAAGGAAAAGATGTTTTGTTCCTGCTTTAATTTTTTCCCCTAGCGGAAACAAAGGGGAACTAACTGGTCTTGTCCACAGCATCCGCTCCGCTATTTTTACGGGAAATGACGTGTGAAAAACTCCGTTTGTCTCTATTGCGGTGAAGAGCGGAGCGGAATGGATGCTGTGGCCATCCACCCAACCATCCATCCACTTACCCACCCATTCATCCATCCATCAATCCATCCATCGTGCCTACTATCTGTCTGTCTGTCTGTCGAATTCAGACAACTCCTGCTCCGTCTGTCTATCCAGGCAGAGATAGAGGAAGCATTAGAAGAAGCTTTGCCAGCTTTAGAGGCGACGAGACATACAGAGACAAAGAGTGTTTTACGTCATTATTTGTAAAAATGGCGGAGCGGATGCTGTGGATAAGAGCAGTGAGAGTGTAGTGTAAAAAGAAAAAAAAGAAATAAAAGAAGAAAGGAGAGGAAATGTCAGAGAAATGTCAGAGAAATGTCAGAGAAATGTCAGAGAAATGTCAGAGAAATGTCAGAGAAATGTCAGAGAAAGTAGGGGGTAAAAATGACTAACTGGACAATTCAAAGTTGTGGCAGACATCATAACAGCTTTACATCTTTCACATCGTTTCATTTCCAAGTTGCCAAATAGTCGCCTTAGAGCAAGACTGGGCCATCCCACATTTGCTATGTTTTGAGAAAAGGGTAAACTCTTCTCTACCGATGATTTTAATGACTTGTAAAAGCAAAGACATTGTGTTAAAAAATATCCACCAATCAAGAAGAGGAGTACAACAGGTTCATTTTTAGTAAGAATGAGTCAATGTCTAGGGATAGAAGCAGTTGGAAAATAGCGAAAATGTGGGATGTTCCAATCTTGTTCTTCAGTGACCAATTAACGATACTAAAGCCGGTCTGACAGATCAGTATTGCATTGTATGAGTGTCTTTTTGTAACATCCACGACTTTTACGATTATTTGCTTGCCGGGATATTCATTTCATCGCAACAACTCCGTATTAAATTGATTCACAGGTTAGCTGACAGGGTCCACTTATATAAGCCACGTGGATTCATTTATCTTTTGTCCGTAGCTTGTCGGCTTGTCAGTGCTATTACAGATGCCTGTTGTTTATGATAATGCCAAGACTCTTCTCCCGGCCTTTTGTGTTTAGGTCTTTACCTAGGAGGTTCCCTGCCCTGGGCATTTACACCTCACGTTTCTTCTTTTGTTGTTGTTGTTTGTTGTTGTTGTGGTAGAGATTAGTTGTTTTCTTTTTTTTTCTTTTTTAGACTTTTGCCAGGACAGCGGCCTTGTTAGGCCTGCCCTTCCCAATTTCCAACTGCCGAGGTATCTTTAAGGTGCGCAAAGTGCACACGGGCCTTCTGAGTTGTTCTTCCTTTGTACGGTAAGACTAGGTGCTCGATACTACCTACCATAGGATCGGGGACAGGAAGGTTATCCCAAAGCAAAAAAATCCCAACATGCCTGCACCGACCGGGGATCGAACCCGGTACCTTTGGCATGAGAGGCGAGCACTTTGCTTCTAGACCATCTCGTCCCCTGCACATTCCCGCGGCCCTTTGTTTGTTTACAGCATTTTTATTTGTTTTACTCACCCCGTCACAGTGTGAACGTTTGCAAGGCGGACTGGCCAAAATTGCGGACGCCAGTAAGATGCTGGCGGTCCTTAATGAGAAGCTGGCTGTCCAAAGAGTGGCTGTGATGGAGAAAACTGTAGCTTGCGAAGCTCTGCTGAAGGAGATTGCCCATTCAAGTACCGATGCCAACGAAATGAAGAGTGTGGCTCAGGTTAAAGCACAGGAGATATCAGAGCAGAGCAAAATCATTGCTGTAGAAAAAGTAAGGCAAGCCATTTGGTCAAATTCAACCATATTTCACCAGTGTTGTTCTTCATATCGTCAGCTTCTCTGTTTCTGTTGTGTGTGCACATGTGCAGTTGTTGTTGTTGTTGTTGTTTTTTTTCGTTTTTAATTATTTGCCGTTCAAGTGTGTGTTTTTTTGCATGGTTATTGCTGACACTGTTTATGTTGTGCAGAACTAGGACTGACTAATCCCTGATTCATGAAGCCAGTCTTCAATTTCTTCAAATGTCTACATCATTTTACATTCAACATAATGAGGGATAGTTGTCATCCATTCCATCCATCCATCCGCCCATCCATCCATCAACTCACCCATCCATCCACCCATTCATCCATCCATCCATCCATCCATCCATCCATCCATCCATCCATCCATCCATCCATCCACCCATTCATCCACCCATCCATCCATCCATCCATCCATCCATCCATCCATCCATGCACCCATTCATCCACCCATCCATCCACCCATTCATCCACCCATCCATCCATCCATCCACCCATTCATCCACCCATCCATCCATCCATCCATCGATCCATCCATCCATCCGTTCATCCATCTAACCACCCAACCATCCATCCACTTACCCATCCATCCATCCATCCATCAACCGTCCATCCTGCCCATTATCCTGTCTGTCTGTGAACAAATCCTGCTCCGTCTGTCTATCCAGGCAGATGCAGAGGAAGCATTAGAAGAAGCTTTGCCAGCTTTAGAGGCGGCAAGACTGGCCTTGGATGACCTTGACAAGACAGACATAACCGAAGTCAGGTAAATAATCATCCTTAAGTAAGAGACACAATCACCTGCAGCAATTGGTCGTGTTCAAGAAATCAGGGATACGTTGGTCTAGAGGCAAGGTACTCACCTCTCACGCAGAAGGTTCCGGGTTCAGTCCCCTGTCGATGCAGGCATGTTGGGATTCTTTTTTTTTCGGTGAGAGAAAATTCCTGTCCCAGATCCTATGGTGGGTAGGATCGAGCACCTAGCCTTCTCGGATAAGGTCAAAAAAATCTGAGGGCCGGTGTGCACTTTGCGCACGTTAAAAATACCTTGGCAGTTAAATGTCGAGAAGAGCAGGCCGAAGAAGGCCCCTGCTTGGGCAAAATTCTATAAAAAAAAACACACAACCCACCAATCCCACGCACTAAAACACACACAGAAACAAGAACCAGAAAAATGAAAACACGAAAAGTGAGGTGCAAATGCCAGTGACAACGAACCTCCTAAAATAAACACCTAAAGACAGTGCTCAAGAAATGATTGTGACAGGAGTAGCATGAGCGTCAGAGTTTCCCCATTATGTTCACAAATAATAAAATAAATCCTCATTCAGTAAAAGATAGTGAGCATAATTATTACTGGGTAAGTGTGTTTTACTTTTCTAATGTCTTTTTGTACAGGTCTTTTGCCAAACCGCCGCCAGCAGTACAAACAGTGTGTGAGTGTATTGTCGTTCTGAAAGGGTTGAAAGAGATCAGCTGGAAGTCAGCGAAGGCCATGATGTCCGACCCAAGTTTCCTCAGACAGCTGAAAGAGCTTGATGTGGACAACATCACACAGAAACAAACTTCAACCGTCAAAGGTGGGTCTTCAAAATATTGATATGTCCTGCCATGAATAGAATGGACAAGGTGGTCTAGAGGCAAGGTGCTCGCCTCTCATGCCAAGGGTCCCGGGTTCAAAATCCGGCCGGTGCAGGCATGTTGGAAGTTTGGGATTTTTCTCATATTTTCGTGTCCCTGACCCTATTGGGGGAGGGGGGGGGGGAGTGGGGGGGTGTGTAGGATCAAGTACTTAGTCTTCTCGGATAAGGACGAAAAAATTCGGAGGGCCCGTGTGCACGTTGTGCACGTTAAAGACACCTTGGCAGTTGGAAATCGAAAAGAGCAGGCCGAGGAAAATCAACTAAAATTCATTCCTACCACTCCCCCCCCCCCTCCCCCCTCATCACCCCCCTCCAAAAAAAAAAAAAAAAACAGCGCCTGTGGCGACGACGTGCCTGCTCCAGTTGTAACTGGGTGCAATGACAGAAAGGCAAATTTCCCAAATGAGATTAAAGTAGTTTACAAATACAAGTACAAATACAAATGCAAATCTAACATTGAGTATTTATAATAATAGATTAGAAGATGTTGGGTTGTGATGTCAAATGTACAAATTTCTATTAGCTTTCACTACTTGTTCTCTCTCTCTCTTTCTTTCGTTCTTTGAGATTATTAAAGCAATGGCAGTGGTTATGTCGTTTGTGAAGGTAAATGACACTTATTTGACATTTGGCCTAAAGATCCACATTTAAAAAAAAAAAACTTTCATTCGTGAAGTCTCATTCCCAATCCATTTATTTACTCAATTCACTTTATTTTTTGCTGTTTTATTGTTGAATTTCTGCCTTATGGTATGTTATGTGTGTGTTTCTAAGTATACAATGTGTGTCTAGCATAAGAGTGTATGCAATAGCTTATGTCTGAGATAGAGAGAGGGGTAGAGAGGCAGACAGAGAGACAGACAGACAGAAGGAGAGAGGGTGAGTTGCAGATGGCGACAACAAGACTTTCTGTAAAGCGCCCAGAGCAAATTGTTTGGATTTGAGGCTATATAAATAATCTTCACTATTATTTGTGCCAGAATCTCCAAAACAGTTTTTGTGTGAATACTTCAAAACAAACTATGTTGTCTGAATTCCTCCACAGCCATGCTAGCTGGCATCAATGTGACTATACAGCAGATGGCGGCCATCAGCAAGGCGGGTGCCGGATTACTCAAATTTGTGACTGCTGTCATGGGATATTGTGCCGTGTTCAGGGAAGTGAAACCTAAGAGAGATAAGGTGAGGCATAATGGTAATGTCCATTAATGCTGAGGTTATACTTCTGTTTGCCTGAATTCTGCTAGAATGTGTCTTTAGTGGTAGTTTAACCCATTTGCTACGGTAAGCCGAATATTCGGCTCGTGGGGGGGGGGAGGGGGGTCGCCTTGCTACGGAAAGCAGAATTTTCAGCTCGAGTGGACACCGATTTTCCAACATTAACACTTGAGCCAACTCCTGAATATTGAACACTATCCTGGTTCATTGATTTTCTTTCATTTACTGACTAATGTATTATGTCCTGTGTTTATACTGAGTGAAAGATAAAAAAAACAAAAAAACAGCTTTGAACTAGGTCTAAATTTCAAACCGGATAGTGTTGAGATTTCCCGTTCACAGCCACAAAAGTTACGCTTGGGAATGAGAAAAGTTCTGCGAAAAGTCGAAACATGAAAAACAAGATCTAGTAGGTTTAAGACTTGGGATAGGAATTTGTCTATGGGGGTGTCAAAACAATGAGCTCGTCTTGGATTAAACAAATAATAATAAATGAAGAACAATAATACTTTATGAAATCCAGGAATTCATTGCTTTAATTAATCCGGGTGAGATTATAAAAAAAAAAAAAAAACTGTAACAGGTTTTATTCCTATGCTGTGTAATTTACTTCTTGCGAATACATCTTGTACGTGTCTTGGAATTTGATATTGTTATGCATCTCCTAATATTAATGTGTGAGACTATCCAGTTTGAGGTAAATTTAAAGCACTGACATGGTGACTTTATGACCTGCAACTGTGAAAATGTTTTCTGTTTTCTCAAGGCTGGTAAACTTGTGATCGTTCACATTCAGTAATGACAATAAGCACCACAATTTCTCTGTTGAGATTGAGCTATGTCACTACAGATTTTTAATCAAAGTCAGTTTGTCTAAATCTCGTGCTGTGTATAAAACTACAGTGCTCTTTTGTTCCACGTTCGAATGACAAAATAAATTAACACATACAGAGATATCGTCGCTGTTCAGGAACAATGTTTTATGTCAAAAATCGGAAAAAATGCCAATTTGATAGAGTGTAGATTTTTTCCCTGTGGATCGAATGGGACAAGTTTCAGATCGATTGGACTGCACGTTTTCATACGACATCGTGACCTGCTCATTCACTATACAATAGGTTATTTGGCCTGTTTCCTGTCCCTTTTTTGATTTCCTGCATCTGAATTTAACCCCAAAGCTGCGGAACCTAACTCCCAAGTTGCAGAACCTAACCCCCAAACTGCAAAATCTAACCCCCAAGCTGCAGAACCTAACTCCCAAGTTGCAGAACCTAACTCCCAAGCTGCAGAACCTAACTCCCAAGTTGCAGAACCAAATTCCCAAGCTGCAGAACCTAACTCCCAAGTTGCAGAACCTAACTCCCAAGTTGCAGAACCTAACTCCCAAGTTGCAGAAGCTAACTCCCAAGTTGCAAAACCTAACTCCCAAGTTGCAGAACCTAACTCCCAAGTTGCAGAACCTAACTCCCAAGTTGCAGAACCTAACTCCCAAGTTGCAGAACCTAACTCCCAAGTTGCAGAACCTAACTCCCAAGTTGCAGAACCTAACTCCCAAGTTGCAGAACCTAACTCCCAAGTTGCAGAACCCAGTCCCCAAAAGTAGAAAACAGAAACGAGGAAAAAAGCCAAAAGGAGCACATGAAAGAGTTATACAATAACATAATGGAATGTACAAGTTTCAGAAGAAAAACTTGAGCCACAACGGAATGTCGGACGAGGCTGCAATGATACAATCCATGAAAAAGACAGTGCCATAAGAAAATCAACAAAAAACAAAAGCAGGCTTATTATAAAATTCAATTAGTTTTTATTTCTTATTTTTTACTTTTCATTGCAATGGATGACGGCTAACAAGTGATTAACTAAGATCATTTTAAACTTTTTTTAAACGCCCAATTAAAACTTTGAGGACCATTCAAGCAGGATTTGAATTGTTTGTTTATTGCTCATTAACTAATAAATTTGTTTGCGTTATGTCTGATCTTTTTATTACCGTTCAATTTTATTGTTGGGTTATTGTTTTATTCAAGTTTATTGGACATTAACAAGAATCAATAAAAACTGGTTTAGATTTATTAATCTATTGCTGAAAAAAATCGATTAGGTACATAACACATTGTGCCATTAAATTTGTATAGCTCTACACTTGCTCTTCTTACTTTCAGTCCAGGAAAACTATTGTATGTCGCCTTACACTGGCTATAATGAAGCGTTGCTTGATTGTATGTCGACTTACAATATTGTTCCCGGACCAAACAAAAAATAATATTGTTGTAGGTCTAATATCTCAAAATTGAAAGAAAATGTTGTAAAAATAACGCGGCAGTCATATGGAGCTTGAAATTACAAAAATTTTGATATAAGTACGTAAGTAGTGTGTCTGTACGACGTCTACAACTAAAATAAAACGGTTTTTTGCTTCTCCTGAAAAGTAGCGATTTTGACACACAACAATGTTCCTGGACGGTGACGATATAATTTTACGACGTGCCGTGTTCCTGCCTATAATTTGTGTTTCCTTTTTGCCACAATTATTTTGACGGTCCTTTCTAGGTCGCAGCCCTGGAGAAAAACTTCTTTGAGCTCAAACGTAGCTTGGACAAGACAAACAAACAAGTAGCAAAGCTTGAAGACTTACTGGCTAACCTGAACATGAAATATGAGCTGGCAATGGCAGAGCGTCAACGCCTTGAAGAGGAAACAAAACTGATGGAACGGCGATTGATTGCTGCCGACAAGCTTATTAATGGTCTCAGCTCAGAAAATGAAAGGTGAGTAGGAGAACCCTGTGTATTCATCTGTGTTAGGGGACTGGGAACAGTAAAAAGAAACAGGGCTGAAGCTAAGCGGGAATTCTTGGTGTGGAATGAAGTTTCAGGAAAATATCAAATACTTCAGCAAATGAAATGCAGGTACTGAATAATCTTTTTCTTTTCAAGAGCCACAGATTTGGAATTCTCTGCCTCTGTCTTTGAGAGAGGCTGAACATTTTATGACTTAAGCATCAACTGAAGAGTCATCCTTTCACGCTCTGAATGTCCATTTTTTTGTTTTCTCCTGGGAATGCCTGTGTATTGTGTGTTTGTGTGTGATTGTATGATATAAATATTGTAAAGCGCTGAGAGCCTGGTTATTAACTTGATGAAGTGCTACATAAATACTGTGTATTATTATCATTACTCAAAACTGTAGCTGTCTGGGGCCAGTCTGCAGATTTGAAAGGAAAGTTGAATTGTCTTGTAATATTAATGGTCATCATGGTTATCAATCTACGTTTTGGTTTATAATCTTTATCATCATCATTACCACCTGTTTCAATTTCACCTAGGTGGCTCAACGACCTGTCTGAGCTGAAGAAGAAACGAGAGCGACTGTTAGGCGACTGCCTAGTAGCGGCGGGTTTCCTCAGCTATGTTGGAGCATTCAGCTTTGAGTTTAGGTAACTGACAACACATCATCAACGAGCACTTGTCGGGAACACAATAATGACTGCAACTGGTGAAAAACAACAACCAGTTTACTACATTGTTTATTTTCTTGTAAATAACTTCAGATCAGATACCTGTATGATATGTTAACTTATGTGCATCAGCGCACTCCAGATTCTTTGTTCATCAACATGACTAAAACATTCTTGAATAATGTTTTACACTGCACTGAAAACTGACTGTGATTAAAGTAAAATATAGGCGAATTCATTACCTTGCAAATCTCTTTTTTCCCCAAATTAGATTAAACCTTTGTGTGCCATTAATTTTTCCACATTTGCCGATACAGGAAGAAAATAGTGGGGGAGATGAATGAAGACTAACTACAGCAACTTTATGAATAGAACGTCGATTTCCTTTATTCCCGAAACAAAAAAGCCTAGCAGTATTGTGCACTGATACATCGGTGACAGACACAAAGGTGACCAGCTAAAGAACTGATATATCGGTGATTCGCACACAAAGAGTTAAGTTCAAACTGGGCTAATGAAAATTTAACTATATTTATGGAAATTGTATTATTTAACAATAACTTTGTCTATTAAATCTTACAACATAATTCTGGAAACCTACACGGAAATTCTACAGACGAGAACTGATCACGGAGATCTGGCTGATTGATCTTCAAGAACGAGAGATTCCTCTGAGCCAACCCTATCGCCTGGAGGATCTGCTCACTACAGATGTGGAAATTAGCAAGTGAGTAGGCCTACATGTACATGTACATCATGAACTTGACAAACCCATTATCCAGGGCGTAGATAAAGGCTGGTGTTGCCTGTACCCGAGACACAGGATACCGAGACGGTTCAATTCGCCAAATTCCGTCCATCGACTTGCGGGCGTGTCATCCATGTCAACAATGCAACAGTTTGAACCACACCCTTTCATGATTGGAGAAAAAAGACTGGGATCACAGAGCTCTGTGCTTAGTGCCCACGGTGCTTATAATTATGCTCGCAAGTTGTCGACACACAGTGAAGGAAGGAATGGTCCGTCCCGGTATTCTGTGTCTCGGTTTGTACTTGGCGGAGCAACTAAAATGCCTTCTTGGATTAGCATTTTCGACAAATTAACTGTTCTGTCATGGGCCTCTACAACAGATCTGGCGACTGTCATCAAAAGCAGCATTCCAGGCATTTTTGGCAGTGTTTTTGCTGACCATTCTGTTGTGTCCCACGCTGAATTATATTAATAACAGTGTTGTCAGAGTGATTTCCCTTGAGCGCTACTCACACTTGTATAAATTCAGATATCCAGCTTATACCATTGCCAATTCTCAGATGGTCATCGGAAGGGCTTCCTCCTGATGAATTGTCTATTCAGAATGGCATACTGACAATGAGGGCGAGTCGTTTCCCTCTCTGTATCGACCCCCAGCAACAGGCACTCAACTGGATTAAGAAAAAAGAAGAGAAACATAATCTAAAGGTGGTTTGCATAGCTTCATGGATTTTCAAGGCCTTTTGTTTTGAATTGTTCTATTTTTCTATTGATTACATGTTTGTGTTTCAGTTGCTAGAAGCATTTCGGTGTGTCACGTCGTTTTTTGTTGTTGTTTTTTTTGCGTTAGACACCTATCACTCCAGAGGTAGTAGTGTTGCAGGTTGCACCTGAGTTACTTTACCATGTCACTTCATATGTGTGCCTGTTATTGACTTATCGAGTTTGTTTATATAGTGATGCGTAAAATATGTGTGCCACGTGTGTACTGTTAAACGTTCTGTGAAAGACAATTTCCCTTATGGGATAATAAAGTGATTCTCACCCCTTATCTTATCTTAAGCTGGGGTTTCTTGTGCACAGAAACGAAAATAGCAGCTGAAACGTCAAAAACCCATCAAGTAGTGAAACGGGTACCGGAAAACTGAGCCGGATTTTTAATCCCATTGTTCAAAACTTCAAAGGTAGCTCGTAAAAGCTGTTGGAAGACTGAGCCGGTTTTTGGCATGTCGATACTTAATTTTTCTAACGACTAGTCAACCTCTTCCGTTCACCACTTATCGAGACTGTTTCTTTGCTGCTTTTTTTCTGCTGAAGTTTGTATGAATTAAATGCATGTAATTATAACAGCTGATTGAAACGGTCTTGATACGTGTTGCCCCCTGCTCACCAGAGGTGGAAGTCGGATTTTGAGTAGGATAATGTTTATATTGAGAGCTGTTAAAACCATGATAAAAATTGTTACAAAAATATTAAAAGGGGCCTCACAACTTCACGGGTAGCATCTTGAGAGCCATTTTGTGCACAAACTCTGCCTGACACAGCCTTTGCTCATTGTAGTTAGTAATGAGAGTCTCCCTAATTCTCTCACGCTCACGCAAGCGTCTCACAGGAACATTGTGGTACTGATAGGATGATCTGACCTTTATGTCAGTTCGTAATTGTTCTTCTGCGAGTTTTTCGAGCAACAGAAATATGTTTGGATGCGGCGATGTAAAGTGGCTTGCAAAATGTTTATAGAAACTTTCGCATGCATTGGCCGTTCTGACGGAACTTTCAAGACAAATCCACAAGCTGGGCGGGCATCTGGCAGTTGAAGAAATGTAGTTGTCAAATACATAGACTGAAAACATTGTGTGTTGGTCGTCATCCTGGTCTGGGAACTGGGCCATGATGACAAAGTACTTCACTAAGCTCAAGAGCCGGTAAGCCAAAAAAGGATTTTTGCCACATTGCAGTTCCACTGGTAGACTTGTACTCAGAAGATAGTCCAATTTGTTGAAGTTTTCGGTGCCATGCTTGACCGACATGAAACTGACAGACTTTAATTGTAGTCTCTGGGAAGGTGCGTCGACAGGCAGAAAGCATGGCTAACCTATTGAGTTGTGTTAGGCGCGCGAGCACAGTCAGTTTGTGACTGTTCCTGTTGTGTGTTAGCATACTGAGTCTATCCAAAGATCTATCATGTGTATACAGTCCACTGCTTTAGGATTGGTACATCAGGCTAATCGATCTGAAGTTCGAAAACAACATAGTCGATATCTACAACAAAAAACCGGCTCAGTTTTCCAACAGGGCTCGGCGGCTTATTGCGCAATGCGTTGCATAACAGGTGAAAAACCGGCTCAGTCTTCCGTACCCCAGTGAAATAGAAAGAATGTTTTCATCTGTATTGAAACGCCTTCCGTACACATGGAAATACTCTTTTTGTTGTTGTTGTTTTTTTTTACAACTTGGTGGATTGTTTACGTTTTCATTGCCGTTTCCGTTTCCGTACACATGGAAACACGGCTTGAAACTTTATAAATATCATTTTCGCCGATGAAGTCCTGGGGTTATCTTTCATGACACCAAAAGTTAACATGTGTGTCTCTGCGTCCTTCAAATGTTGCAGACATGTTTCCTCTTTCAGTACAGAAAGATAATTGGATTGTCCATGATAAGGCACAGTTCTTGTGGTAGAAGTGACTATTGGAGGCATGCAGTACATTACATTTGTCGCCCTATTGAACTATACATAATTGGTTGGTTTTGAAAAAAGGCCTCAGTGAATCTATAGTATAATAATAATTATGTTTCTCAGGAAATGGCCAATGCCAGCATAATGGACCAGTCAAACGACATTTATGTTTAATGTTTTTAGATATAATTATTCATAATTAATTTTTAATGTTTCTTTTTCGTAGTAGCTGTATTATTAATTTTTGTTTAGGATTTGATTTAGTAAAAGACTACATCATAATTATATAAACAGTAATACATTGCCTAGGGTTTTGGTATTTTTTCATTTTGAATAAATTATATCTAAATGTTTGCCTACTATATATGTTTCTACATCCTCCCCTCCCCTTCCCCTATTCCTGTCGATTCCATGCATGAATGTGTTAAAATATAACAGATAGTTTTGATCTCTGTCCAGTGCTGCACGTTTAACGATGAAGACTTCCTCAAGCAATTGGAAATGTCCATCAAGTATGGCTTTCCCGTTCTATTTACTGATGTGGATGAATATATCGACCCTGTCATTGATAATGTGTTGGAGAAAAACATCAAAGGTAAATATAAAACATGAATATCCAATTAAGGGTATGAGATCGGCCTATGAACACTGATGGTGTTAATGATAATCTGTTTCTGCACAACGGAGGCGTTGGTACTCTGCAGTATTTTGGTAACAGTCGCTGTTTCCAGCAATCATATGTCAAATGCCTTTCTATTGGTATAGGATACTGTATTCCAAATAAGTTTGAATGTTATTACAGGCGTAAATTAAACTATTTTAACTTAAAAGGGCTTTCCAGGATGTTTTATTAAAACCACGGTTTTCATTTAAACTATGGCGTGTAGGCCGTAACCTTCCATGTAGAGTTAACGGCTCTAAGGGACGAGAGAGGTTAAGATAATAATTAATCTATATTTCATACTTTTCTTTTTAAAGAGTCTCATGGCTTACCTGTTTACAAGTTAAAGGAAAACATATCCTTTCTTTTGAAATCATTTGTCCCAATGGAAAGAATTGGTGCAACCTTTCTCTACATGAAATTGGTTTTTCATAACTAAATAAAAGTGGCCAGTGTATTTAAATATCTATAATAATAATAATAATAATGATAATGAAGTACTTTTATATAGCGCCAGTCTCCACAAAGTGCACCCAAAGCACTGTGATGTATTAACTGTCAGTACCTTAACTCCCTGTACCACCAGGGGCTCAAGGCCGTGAGGTGGTTGTGCTCGGTGACAAGGAAGTGGAGTATGACAAAAATTTTCGGCTGTATCTAAACACCAAGTTGTCCAATCCCAAGTTTGGTCCCAACGTCTTCGGTAAAGCTATGGTGATCAATTATACAGTCACACTTATGGTAAGTTTTTACCACACTACGTTTCTGAATGCTGAGTGTCCTTTTCACTTGGAATTGCCCACCAGTATTGTTTTCACCTTGAACCACTCATCTTCATTGCCCTTCACTACAAGCGATATAGTCAGCCCGTGTGTTTTTTTAAAAGGTAGAATCGCTGAGAAAGGATATGGTATAAATATGATGAGGACAGGAAGCAGCCATTATTGCCCCATACGAATTCGGAAGACTAGAAGCATCAGATATGTTGTCGTGGCAGACTAAAACCATGAACCTGATAAGCGTAAAACGTTTTAGGTTTTTTTTTTTTTTTTCATCAGCTACTTGGTTCCACCCTGTTTCGTGACAGATGTAAAATAATGGATTTTCTTGTTTGACAAAAATGTGTTCATAGTTTTCTGCCTAGAAATAATGGCAGGAGGAATTATTCTGTCTGAAATTATCATTTTATCACAATGCAAAGTGGAAAGAAAAATAATGCCTCCATATTAGTCTTTTATGACTTGTGATGGTGTTTCTTTGACCACAAGAAACGGTGCCCTCGAAAAGCAAAAATGCCCAAACATGCATGTCTGTGGTGCATTTCTTCTTGTCTAATCATTGAGCAACCGGCGATGACTCATCGACTGAGAACTACACACAGTTTTAGGTCTAAATTCATATTGATGAAGTAACATTAGACAAGGCTGCCCGATCTCTCAGCTCCAGTTCAGAAAATACGATTAAAAGCCTTTTTTCTAGGGTCAGGTAAAACAAATTATAACATTGTATACAGATTGTATCCCTTTATAGATAAATTATATAATATTAGCAGTAACATGTTTTCGACAACAATAATTATATCAACACCAGTGGGAAAAGTTCCCGTTTAATAATGTCCACGCGTTAGTTGCAGTAAGCACTGACATAAAATATTTTGTGAGGCATTAGTATGCATTATTAATGATATCTGATTTGGCCAATTAACAGTGTCAAAATTGCCATCTCCAGGGTCTCGAGGACCAGTTACTGAGTGTGATTGTGGGCTATGAGCGCAAAGAACTGGAGGAGCAAAGAGAGGGTCTGATTCAAGAGACAAGGTACAGCAAGGTCAAAAAACTGTTTGGTTTACACAAAGTAGTGTTTAAAGCATTGCTGCATGTTTACAAATATAAAGTGAAATGTGCTGAAAGTTGATAGAATTCGGCCCTGCCTTTCCTGCATAAATTACACTTCGATAATGATTTTAACCCTCTAGTTCCCCCTCCCCTCCCCCCCCCCCCGCCCCCCACGATTTGCTTGTGGGCAAATTCTGATTTCTTAAGAATTTTTTCTTAGACACATAATCAAGGATTTTTTCTTGATTATTTAGTTGATTTATTGTGTGTACTGTAGAAAACACTAAAAATAATTTGCTTTCCTTGCCCCGAGTTCTTGTGGGAACTGCAAACGAGTGCTAAATTTCTTGTGTATCACTGGTGGTATATTATGGTGACTAGAGGGTTAAATGGACCCAGTTTTTTGGGGGCATATTAATAATTAATTTTGTCATTCGTGTGGACAAATTTTGAAAGTTATTTTCTCTTTTTTTTTTTTTTTTAAATTGGAGTTTCTGAGTTCTTTTCAGTTTGTTCCCTTGAATCAAGACATGGCTTGATTTTCGTAGCATCGAAAGCTTATTCTAAATCTGATTTCAGCTTCAACAAGAAATTGCTGTATGACCTGGAGGACTCGCTGCTGAGAGAACTGGCTCAGTCTAAAGGGAACATGCTGGACAACGTGGATCTGGTGGAAACACTGGAGTCAACCAAAACTAAAGCTTCAGAGGTTAGAAACATAGACAGAGTTTAGCTTTAAAATGTCATGGTTTAATGACTGATTGGGTAACATGTCTCTGATGGAAGTGGTGTTTTATTTTTTAGACAGTATCTTTATTGTTATGAGTACCAAGCACAAAAATGTCATTTGAAAGATAAGCAATCGATCTGAAAACCTATATAAATATATAATGTACACATTCCAATCCGACTTCAAATTGTCTCTGATGTGGGCCCGGAGCATCCTGTCTTTCCTGACCGAGGCCGAAATCTACAAGTTCATTTAAACGATTTTTAAGATATTTAAAAAATTCATACGCTAGGCAGAAAGATATACTTTATTGTATGATCATTTTCTTGTCAGATTTTTAATTTCACTTTTAGTTAATTTTATTTGTCAAGTCTGAATGGCCAGGCACTGAAATTCGAGTTAACGTATGATCACAGACGAAGCACGAAAGGAGCAAAGTGCCGTTATTGCGCAGGCGTGCCCTTAAACTGAAACTCAAACTGCCGTTGATTTACCCGAGATCTGGTGGTTTTCCCTATGTACACTTCACAGAACCTATGACTTGTCTTTATTGTTTTACGATATTTTTTTGGCATTGAGAATATGTCGCTCACATAAGCGCATAAGTCTTTCAACAAACTTTTAGAGGTCTGTAACTTTTGAACCGCTGGAGATAACTGAATGAAATAAGAAACCCTGTCACCCGTAATTCAAGTTCTATTGATCTCATAAATAAACTAGATCTGAATGAGCATTTTAGGCAAGACAGAAACGGTCAAAACACTTGACCCAAAAGGCTGAAACC
This sequence comes from Onchidella celtica, assembly GCA_963931925.1. Taxonomy (NCBI): domain Eukaryota; kingdom Metazoa; phylum Mollusca; class Gastropoda; order Systellommatophora; family Onchidiidae; genus Onchidella; species Onchidella celtica. Next base: position 12,514,919 of record OZ007576.1, on the reverse strand, counting down.
TCATATTAGTACAATGCGGTTATTTGGTAGTCAAGTTATTAGAAAAATGAAAGATTTTTATTTCACGAGAACAGTATCTATTCAAAGTTTATTTCATTTTCTTAAATGTTTGAATTAACCTTATATGCTAGGTTCATACGTTACATCCATTTAAAGTTCGTTGCAAAGAATTATGCAGCCTAGTATAGCTAAGGATTCGTGGACAAAGGAATCGATGTGTACTACTGGCAATTATCTGCGATTTTCCTTCTCAGTCTGGGCAGGAACTTACATGATCTGTAACGCAGCACTCACTCAAGAAGGCGCATAAAAGACAAGGGTTTTTCATCACGTGTGTAAAAGGGGTGTTGCATGAATGATGATTGAACGATGATTGCCTGAACATCCGAGTAGTCGCGTATTAATCAAAACAGGCTTCTCTGTATTTGTTAGGTATTGAACGTAATAAGTTCGTTGACCTCTTCCTGTCTTCCCTAGGTGACCCACAAACTTGATCTGGCTTCTAGAACTGCCATGGACATAGAGAAAACACGAGACGGCTATCGACCAGCTGCCATGCGCGGCGCCATTTTGTTTTTTGTGCTTGCTGACATGGCGGTGGTCAATTCAATGTACCAATATTCACTGGAGGCATTCCTAGAGGTGTTCGTCTACTCTCTAAAGAGGAGCCTGCCGGACACTGTGCTCAGAAAGAGACTGGGCAACATCACAGAAGCGCTCACCATGAACATATACAATTATGGCTGTACAGGTGATTTCTCCCGATGTTATCATTCAGCATAGATTAGGACAAGTAGTATAGATCTCATTCAAAATAATATGAAAAGATTATTAGTCTGACTTATGTAGTGGTTACAGCAACCTTTGAAACCTAGTGTCTTGGTCATGCTGTCAGCTAAGTGCATCATAAAGCGATTGATACGTGTTTTGACTTCAAATATTTAAAGTATGTGATGAGATACGTCACAAGCAAATCATAGTGGAACTAGAATGACAAACGCTTCCTCTCTAGATAATTATCCTGCCTCTTTATCCGTGTGATTATCTATGTATGTCATTGCATGCTGTCTTTTCGCTGCTCACGTTCCTTTTGTTTCTCTGTTATATCTTCCGCCTCAAAGATTCTGTCACAACCATGAAATTATCCTATCTTAATACAACAATATTGGTTCCTCCATTCGGACTTGAACATATTTATATTTTATAAAACCTAATGAAGGCTGCAATGTCAGTTATGCATTTATGCGGTTAATTTTCTAAAATGATGTTTATTTATAAGAAGATGTGAGTTAATGATTAAATCCGAGATGTAGAACAATTTATTCTGTGAAAGTGGTGATTACGCTGTGTACTTTTCATTGTAAATTATCATTCCCTGGTGCAGCAACATATTCCAGGCCATATTCATACCTTTCTTTTTCTTATTGATGACAAATGAAGGAAGGAGCGGGAGAGGCAGAGACGGGGGGAGAGATATGCTGAAATGCTTCGCCTGACTGAAAATTTTGTTAAACAATTAGAATAACAAACGATAGTAACAAAAAAAAAAAGGAAAAAAAAAACATAACTATTTATCGCCTCTTTTCAGGGATATTTGAGAGGGAAAAACTGCTTTTTTCCTTCCAAATTACCATCAAGCTGGAACAACACCAAAAGACAGTTAATCAAGATGAACTCGATTTTTTCATCAAGGTCAGTAAGGGAGATGAAGAGTGGACTTGTAATAATTATGTCAAACATTTAGAAACTTTATTGATGTGTTTTCCCTACATAATTATACAGGTCAAGATGTTGGCCGGAGTTCTTTCTTCACCTGCAAGACTTTTTTCAATCTTTCTTTGTGGCCGGAGGAAGTGGATTTCACTGCCTCAAAACTTAAGAGATGTACAAAAAACATTGAAATTTGCAAAAAACTATCTTAAAATGCACCTTTTCATTTGGTGAAACGGAACCAGAGCTATTTCTGACCGCTGCCACACGTTTATTTCAATATGTTCTGTGTATTGGTAAAGTCAATGTGAGTTTGAAGCTTTGTAAAGTGCTTAGATAAAGAGCCTGTATTACGAGACGAAAAGCTATATGTGTTATTTATTATTATTATTATTATTATTACCACTTAGCCGCTGACTCGGGGAATATACAGATGTGATTTTAAAGTTAAAGATCCTCAATGTGTAAATTGAGGCGCAGAACGGAATTTCCTGTCATACTTTTTAATAAATTCTTCTCGAAGAACATGTGTTTTTCTTTTCCGGCTCAAAATGTCGCAACAATTTCTTCACTTCAACTCAGTTATGGCTCAAAATCAACGAAAGTATTTAAATGTAGGGAACTTCAGGTCCTTTTAAAATATGTTCACCTCCACTTTACGCCTATCTATGAGTAATCGTAAAATTACGATATTATTGATATACTGTAGATTGTAAGACTCAGCGGTTCAAAAGCCATTCATGATTACACTGGAGGCTTTTACTTCCTTCATAAATGATTACACTGGAGGCTTTTACTTCCTTCATAAAATGATTACACTGGAGGCTTTTACTTCCTTCATAAAATGATTACACTGGAGGCTTTTACTTCCTTCATAAAATGATTACACTGGAGGCTTTTACTTCCTTCATAAAATGATTACACTGGAGGCTTTTACTTCCTTCATAAAATGATTATTGTTCCTCCATTTTTCAGGTGGCGTTTTTTGTTTTTGTTTTTTGTTCTTGCCTAACAGAACAGTTTTTCCGTTAGTTTCTTCCACCATACTTGGCGTGGCTTGGCAGTTTATTGAATATGGAGTTTCTATGCTCCTGCAGGGGAAAACCTCTCTCCAGAAAAGTGAAATAAAAAAGCCCCAGCCGTGGATACCAGAGGAAGGATGGGAAGATTGTAACAGACTCGCCACGGACTTTCCTGTTTTCGAGAAGCTTCTACAAGACATTACCGCTAATCCGGACGCTTGGAAATCGGTTATTTTCATGTTGTTGTCCTTTTCTTGGGGCTAGCAGTGATGGATGTGTTGAAACAATAAATATGATAATGGTGTAACCGTTGTGGTACTGGATAAATGGCTCTGGTTGTCATTAGAATTGGGTGATGATACTGACAGTGATGGCATAATATACAAACCACAGGAAAAACTGTCGGGTCGCAGTATCGTTTGGGTATTATTTCTTACGCAAGGCTTTGCTACGTATAACTTTCTATTTTTGCCAATTTTTGACAGTGATGGCGTTTTTTTCCCCCAAGCTCATTATACTTCTTTTTTGATGGGTATCCCATTAGTGAGTGAGCTTAACTTGTTAAGCAAGATTGTGTTTAGACATCACAGTCAGTATTGTGTCATCCCGTTGGTTGCCTTTTTGGTATTTTTATATGTTTTAGTTGCAGTTTGAGAAACAGAGAAGGGATACGATCTATAACTGCAAATGTTTGTTAGTTTTATACTTTCCCCTGGTCTGTACAGACCCTAGGGGTGAGCTCTTCTCACTTTCCCCCCTTCATCAATGGAAGCGCCCGTTGTTAGTCCTGGTGCCACAACAATGACCAAGGTCTCTAAACTGTTGAGGTCTGTTCCAAAATAGTGATGGTGATGGGACATTCCACGGTCACTTACAATACTAAATAAATAACCAACCATTTATTTCAAAATGGATTGATCAGTCCTCCAGAAAAATGGTACAGAAATGATAAAAATATGTTTTAAATAGTAAAACTTCAGATGAGTCCATTCAGTTGCCTTCACTTTAGTTGGTAACAGATTGGACAGAAAAATTAACGTGTTTTTTACACAGTAAAATAAAAAAGCGAAATTTGTGAAACTAAGCCAACAGGGTAAGTCTTTCTACGTTGATAAAAATGCATTTGAACATACAGAAAAAGCAAAAATAGTCGAGTTTTACTTTTAAGGACAATGGGGCAATTAGTTGAGTAACTGATGGGACATAATCTTGGTAACTGCAAACATGTGGGTTTTTTTTCAAGATGGTCGCCAGGTCGCATGATCACGCAAGGGAGATAATGCTAACTCAAAATATTAATTTAATTACTAGACTACCCTTTAACAACACAACCATTATTTTTTTTCCCCAGGCATTGTTTGAAAAATGGCTCTTAGATAACACATTACGTGGAATGTCCCTGATGTTAATATTGTTTTGAGACAAGTTTAGTGAATGACGGACAATGACAGCCTGAGTTTATTCTATGGTGGTTGCTGGCTGTATTTGTAAATACAGGGATATGACGATGGTTGTCGGGCTGGTGGTGATGTCGAGGTGCAAATGTGCTAATGGCAGAAATCCTCGATAATGAAAGATCTCAAACCAACTGCTATGTTGATATTGGCTGTGAAGTCCCATAAGTGAGGGAGGAAATCCGGTAGTGAGTGGTGGGAATGTCACGGTAAAAGATATTGAAGGGTGTTGCAATGAGGCAAATTAGTGGGGAAAACAGCAATGAAAATATAATTATGATACCGTTAATATTAATGGTGTTTAATGAATATGTTAAGCATTAATATGCAAAGTTGATTCTAGCTTTGTGACACCAGAGACACAGGATACCGAGGCGGTTCAAGTCGCCAAATTCCGTCCGTCGTCTTGCGCGCGTATCACGCATGCCAATCATGCAACAATTCGCACCACACCCCTTCATAATTGAACGAAAAAGACTAGTACCACAGAGCTCCGCGAGTAGTACTCACCGTGGTTATACGCGCGCAAGTTGTGAACATAATAGTGAAAGAAGGAATCGTCCGCCTCGGTATTCTGTGTCTCGGGTGACACTGACCATGTCTGTGTGGGAGGGGGGGGGGGGGTATTTTGCAAAGAGCTCCAAAGGTAAAGATTTAGCTTTGTTGCAAGATACACGTTTTATAGGTCTATGGAAAACTTACTTTCACTATCTTAAGCTACAACTGCATATTAATTTGAACAGAGCAGCCCGACATCTCCCATTGGTGTTGAAATTTATTTCAGTGGTTTGACCATGATATGCCCGAATCTCAAAGCCTTCCACTGAACTACGATAGGGTTGTGACTCCATTTCAGCGCCTGATGCTATTACGATGTTTCAGGGTGGATCGCATTTACCGAGCTATTATGGAGTGAGTGTTTAGTAATCACAGCACTGATGATCACAGATGTATTTGTTCATGTCTGTATTTTTCCGACCTAATTGAACTCATTGCGCCATACAATGAATAAACATGTTTAGAAATATATTAATTTTATGAGTGTGTAGGTGTCTCTGTGTGTGTGTGTGTGTGTGTGTGTGTGTGCGCGTGCGTGCGCGCGCGTGTGTGTGTGTGTGTGTGTGTGTGTGTGTGTGTGTGCGCGCGCGCGTGCGTGCGCGCGCGTGTGTGTGTGTGTGTGTGTGTGTGTGTGTGTGCGTGCGTGCGTGCGCGCAATGTCACTATGGCAACTTTCCCAAAGGGACTAAAGAAGTATACAAAATACAGAAATACAAAAAATAAAGATTATTTTGTCATTCATTTTTTAATTCACTGACCACCACTCCTCATACCGTCCGCCTTTTTCGAATTCTAATTCTAATTCTAATTCTAATTCTAATTCTAATTCTAATTCTAATTCTAATTCTAATTCTAATTCTAGCTTTGTGACACTGACCATGGGGGAGAGGTATGTTACTCCCCCCATCTTGAGCTTCGACGGCATATTTGAACAGAGCAGCCCGACATCTCCCATTGTGTTTATCCTGAGCCCTGGCTCTGAACCCTCAGCCGATTTGCTCAAACTTGCAGAGAGACTGGACTTCCACGTCTCCAAGATCAAGTTCCTCTCCATGGGGCAGGGACAAGAAGAAGTAAGTGTGATTCTCTGTAGCGGATGGTATGGGCTACCAACATCAGTTCTGCGTACCACAGTATCATTACCTATCAGTAGAGGAGATAACTGGTTGTTTTAAACTGGCCCTGGGTGCTAGAGGTCCCAGGTATGAATATCGCTCAAGGCCTGGGTTCAATCCAACTCATTTCTTAGGGCACTCATGTCGGCGGGCTGACAGGATCGAGGCCTCGTCTCTCATATAGCCTCGTTGCACTGGCAGGGGGCATAAAAAAAATCCAAATTAATAAAAAGCATGATATAAAAAAAAAACCATCGCACAAGTTACTGTAAAGCATCATGGCTGACCAGCTGTGTGAAAACAATCATGGTTTTCCCACCGATATTTCTGATTTTTTTTTTTCCATTTTAATTTAAGAAGGGGCGGGGGTGTACAAAAATTCATTTTCTGCAGGAACTTTTAGCATTTTTATTTCACTAAATAAAAAAAATACCATTCGTTCCATGTGAGGTTCCGAACTGTGTGTTCACGAAACAAAATGACCGGTGTGCACATTTTTTTGCAACTTTATGGTCGCCTACCTTGCATTGTCCCAACCCCCATCTCCCACCCCCAAGTTTTCTTTCCGACATGGTGAAAAGGGATGAGCGGAGAGTAGAGTAATTAAAGAGCAGAATGAGATGGGGCTGGTAGGCTGACCGATTTTCTGGTTCAGGGTAATGAACGACTGCAAAATGCTCTTTTGGTGACTAATTGGCTTTAAAACTTTCATTTGGTGACAACTATGGCATTAACGCTGCAAAACAGTGTCTGACAAACAAACCAAAAATAGATCTACGTACCTAGAGGTGGAACTGGAATCGAGTATTGATAGTTTTTTTACTGGATGTGAATATAACGGCAACTTTACCATGCCATTACGACAGAAACAGACAAACTCACCTAGAATCATATCAGCACTCATAAGTACAACTAATGCCCGGGAACAGATTTGACCCGGGCAACCGGGTACCTCAGCTACACATAATAATAGTCATAATAATAATAATAATAATATACTGTAATGGTAAGACGTAGCATTTATATAGCATAAAAAACCACAGAAAAACTGTGGGGTCGCAGCAGGGCTATAAGCAAAGTCGTATTGTTTGGGTTTTATTTCTCACGCGGGGCATTGCAACATACAACCTTTTCTTTTTGCCCAATTTTGACTTCATTTATATAGCAGCGCTTTATCCCGTTTTGACAACATTTGTACCATATAAATCACATACGTAGTACACGGGCATCCTGGGGGAAAAAAAACTAGATGGACATTCAGAGTGTAAAAGATGACTCTTCAGCTGATGTTTAAAAGTCATAAAATGTTCAATCTCCTCAAAGACAGAGGCAGAGAATTCTAAGTCTGAGGCCCGCGAAAAGAAAAAGATTATGATAATTTTTTTAAAGTCACTATTTTCATTTCTCAGGCCGAGGAGAGAGAGAGAGAGAGAGAAATAGATTCTGGCCAATTTTGGATGGAGGGAGAATGGGAAATAGTATGGCTTTAATATAGTGGAAATTGCTTTCGTTTTGTCGTAGGAGAAAAAAAAAATGTTGGACAGTTCTTGGCATTGCATGTTGCTGAGAGTGCCATTTTTGTGGTATTTACAAACTTTCTCAATAACTTACCTGCCACTTTACAACTTCTCTTCCACAAGGCTGCAATTCACCTGCTGGAGACAGCGATATCTCGGGGTCAGTGGCTGATGCTGCAAAACTGCCATTTGTTGGTCCGTTGGCTCAGAGATTTGGAGAAGATACTGGAGGGCCTGTCCAAACCTCATCCAGATTTTCGGTTGTGGATTACAACGGACCCCACTCCAAACTTCCCCATTGGTATTTTGCAAAGGTCTCTAAAGGTAAAGTTTGAGCTTTGTTGCAGGGTGCAAGTTTTGTAGGTTTATTGAAAATGTATTTTTGCATTGTGTACAATGCATTTGAGAGTCGTCAGTGTATTTATCAGTGTGTGTGTGCCATCCATTCATATCGGCAAATGTTTATTTTATGTTATTTTCTTCTTATCGCAAAGTTATTGTCATTCTTGACAGTCTTAAAACTCGTCATCCTCTTCTCCTTATTGCTTCTCTAACTAGCAGGGACGAAAGAAGGTGAGAAGATTCAAGATACCATTTCTGAGATAATCCTCCTGTCCTTCCCAACATCCCACCTTGCACCTTCCTCCCCCATGCCCCAAAAACCAAACATAACCCACAAAAATTGAAGTTTTAATCTGGATTTCCATGTGTATGTAAATGGAAGCGTCAAAAACCTTCTAAGTAGAGAAATAGAAACGCCGTTTCCGTACGCATGGAAACACTCTTTCTTTTTACAATTTGATCAATTTTTGACGTTTCCGTTTGCTGTTTACGTTTCCGTACACATGAAAACACGGTTTTAGAATTGCTTATCATGTACTTAAATGATTTTCTGTTGGTTCCATTGAAGCATCCATTTAGCCCACACAGTCTTTCGCGGGTGTTTGCCAAAGAAAATGCCAATTATTTGGAAATAGAATGAGTTATCCTGCAGCCCAGCTCCTTTTACATGATCCCACTCACTGGGTACACTTTTTTTCCAGGTTGTAACTGAACCACCCAATGGACTACGACTGAACATGCGAAGTACTTACTTAAAAATCCCACCCACTGCGTTGGCTGAATGTGAACACCCGGCGTTTCCGTCGTTAGTGTTCACGCTGGCATTTTTCCATGCAGTGGTCCAAGAGAGGAGGAAATACGGCAAAGTATTCAATGTCTAGTCTTTCTGTAATTGATTATCTAAATTAAACATACGTTAATTCATTACGTCCTTGGATTTTGAGTTTGTCCCTTACATTAATATTTCAGTTACCGGAAAAACGATGTTCGTAAAAAAGCTTAATTGGTGGAAAATTGATTACCAAATAAACAGTGTACAGAAAACTGAAACTCTAGTCTGAGAGAACTCAACAGAATATCCACGCCCCCCCCCCCCTCCGCCTTACTTGGGACCTGACTCAGATGAAGAGAGGCCCTATGCTATTCTAGTTATGAGGCCCCTCTCAATCCCCCACCTTCACGCATAGTGGAAGATGGAAGTGTTTTAAATAATTTGAGTAACGTCAATGACGATGATTGGTGTTTAAAATTTGGCACTTCGCAATTCCCGCTCCGCCCTTTTGGTTTAATTTGCCACGTGCCGAGGCTCAGTCATTCACACCTATACTGACCCTCCTACCCCCTTCTCCAGCCCGATAACACCGGCAGGCATTCTAAAAATGGAGGGCCAGGAATATTACAGAAACTGAAGTGCATTTAACATCATAATAATATGTAAGAAAAGGCTAAGTGTGCAAAAAATATCATGCACACTGGCCTAAGGCAGCGAGGCCCCACTAGAGTCTGAGGCCCTAGGCTTCAGCCTACTTAGCCTAGTGGTAATCCGGCACTGCCCTCACCCGCTCCCCCGTTTTTCATCGATCTTGAATGAGTTCATTGCTTTCTGTGCTTTACAGGTAGGATGGAATGTGAGTTATGACTTTAATGAGAGTGACTTCACTACGTGCATGATCATCCTCAATACGTACCTGAACAGGATGATGGAACAGAACGACCCAAGGATACCGTGGAATACCCTCAAATACCTGATCGGAGAAGTATGTGGCCAACAGGCTGGCTATGGTTTGAGGGGTGCATTTGTGATCGGGCCTAGAATAATGAGCAGGCTCTTTTAAAAGTCACATAGGTCTACAATATATTTGTGGTATCTGTGAACAGCATGATAATTTTTTATGACGGATGATCTGCAAGATTCTTCTCTTTGGTGTACAAATGTCCAGTAGGCATAATGTCCGGTAGACATGGTGTGCGTAGGCATAATGTCCGGTAGACATGGTGTCCGTAGGCATAATATCCGGTAGACATGGTGTGCGTAGGCATAATGTCTGGTAAATATGGTGTCCGTAAGCATAATAATTATCCGGTAGGCATGGTGTCCGTAGGCATAACATCCGGTAAGCATAGTGTCCGTAGGCATAATATCCGGTCATCAGAATGTCCGTAGGCATAATAATCCGGTAAGCATAATGTCCATAGGCATAATATCCGGTAAGCATAATGTCCGTAGGCATAATATCCGGTAAGCATAATGTCCCTAGGCATAATATCCGGTAAGCATAGTGTCCGTAGACATAATATCCGATAAGCATGGTGTCCGTAGGCATAATATCCGGTAAGCATAGTGTCCGTAGGCATAATATCCGGTAAGCATAGTGTCCGTAGGCATAATATCCGATAAGCATAGTGTCCGTAGGCATAATCACCCGATAGGTATGGTATCCGTACGCATAATGTCTGGCAGGCATGGTGTCCTTATGCCTAAAGTCTGTAGGCATGATGTCCGGTAGGCAAACTGTCCGTAGAGAAACTATGAGACGAACTGAATTTGTGGGGCCTGGTTAGGCTCAGAAAACCGAAGTGGGAGCGACGGGAAGAAGAAATATCAATATGGGAATCTCTGCTACGTTACCAACCGCCCTGCCGAGAAGAAAACAGGTTGCTTAACTGTTGGGTCACTATGTCTTTCCAAAAAAAGAGACCATCGCAGCCGAACTATCAGGCGCTGTCTCTTATTGATTTGAGTATTTGTTCGCTGGGACCAAGCCGTAGGCAAATTGTCCGTCCACGGCTGAATGATAATAATGCTTGAAAATATCTTTTGGTTACGTATCTGTTACCCTAAAAAGAACCGCAGGCCGGCATAATTTCATTGTGCCACTGGTAAAGCAGAAAAATCCCGATTCGGTCACCCCTCCTCAGTTATGTACTGTCTGTACCCCTACTTTACACTCATTAACTTGTTTGTATCCATAACTCCGATCGTTATCAGAGGTCAAGCAATTCCATACACTCACTAGGCATGTTTTTTTTTTTCTGAACAAGACTTCGTCATTATAGCGATTAATACGGATAAGTTGGGCATTTATATTTCACATGAACATGGGTAGTTCTCACTTAAAAATCCCATCCAATATGCATTGGCTGAAGAACGTTGTTACAAGTATGTAAGTCCCCCAATTTGTATGCACTAGTTTTGCATATTTTAGAGCCGTTTGTGACTGCAGAGCTAGAGAGACTCTTTCGAATTACTCCTAACAACAGCCGTAATTAATTATTCTTTCAGATTTTCTTTTTGTTTTCCTTCTGTTTCTTGGTTGAAAGGGTAAGGGGCAGGGTTAGGGATCGATGGCGTTTAGGGTCGAGGATAAGGTCGGGGTTAGGGATAGGTAAATATACGTATGCGGCCCTAGCGCAACATGCTTGGGGTGCGTACGTACTTAATAACAACAGCCATTGGCTGAATGTGAACACCGGGCGTTCCCATCGTTAGGGTTCACGCTGGCTCCATGTTGTGGTCCAAGAGAGGAGGAAATGCGGCAAAGTATTCACTCTCTAGTCTTCGTGTCATGGTCGAAATTAAATACATGTTAATTCATTACATCCACATACAGGTGATGTACGGCGGACGGGCTATCGATGACTTTGACAGGAGGATTTTGAGGACGTATATGGACGAGTATATGGGCGATTTTATTTTTGATTCATTCCAACCGTTCCATTTTTACCATGATGACACAGTCGATTATTATATACCTCAGCCAGAGGTGCCCTCAAGCAAAGATGAATATTTAGGTTTGTACACTGGCAGGTTATGGTGATTTTTCAGTTTGCTGTTGTTATTTTTTTTCGACAACTTTAGTACAAAAAGAAAGTTACTGCAGTACATTGATTACACAGCAATGCCATGTCTTTATGGAGGATGCGCGTGTAGCATCTGACAGGTCCTGCTATGGATCCGTATAATGAATAAGTTTTGTGCTCACAACTATGAGTTAATGTCATGCACCCTGGTTGGCGGCACATATTCTACGGTAACAGATGTTATTATTACCAAAAAAAAAAAAAGATATTTGATTAAAAACAGGAAAGAGAGGGCAAGTAACTGCTGTACAACTAAGCACCTGTTTTTGTGGTCGTAGCTGCTGAAATTAGTTCCAGTGTCTCTTCTCCTGTTACCACCCAGGGATGCATTCGTGCCGTGGATTTAGACTTACTGATGATTGCTTTGTCGTTATATGAATTCAGCATAGATTTTTTTCTTACAATATTCTATGACATCAAGCTCATGGAATATATTCCTAAGTCCTTTGTCACCTTTTGAAACGAAGAAAACAGTTTTACTTGGATTATTGAAATAATATTTTCACTTTTTCTTCTGAAATATTTTCTTTATGATAAATTTATACAAAAAAAAAGGGAACAAAAAAAAAAAATATGTAACTGATAAGTCATGGGAGAACTTGAACCATAACACAAGATAGCGATGTCAGCCCAACGGGCCCCAAAAATGACTTGGACATTTTGTGAGTGTGACGATAAATAACTTAACAACTGACATTGCCCTATATGATTTTTGGACAGAAAGTCACCCCACTAATATTAGTAAACACCGGTGTTTAGCAGAATTCTATTTTTTGTCAACCTCATAATATATTTGGCCGGTGTGACAACACTAAGCAAGTGCAGCCATAATTGTTACTAAATGAATGTCATTTTCTACTATGGTTTTCTTTTCCATCATCCCCCAATTTCCACGTATACCTGAACAAACAGCATACATAGAGTCCCTGCCATTAGCTAACAAACCAGACGTTTTTGGACTGAATCCCAACGCCGAAATTGGTTACTACACACAAGCAGCTAAAACAATTTGGGAACATTTGGTTGAACTTCAACCTCAGACAGGTAAATAATTATACTTCTTGTTTAAAAAAATTGGACTTAGAGGTTTGTCAGTTCAGCGAGTATTAATTTTTGTATTTGTATTTTGTGTACTACTTTAATCCCATTTGGGAAATTTGCGTGAGTGTCACTGCAGTGCAGTTACAACTGGAGCAGACACGTCCTCGCCACAGTGCAGCGCCGGCCGGCGGTCCGGGGCATTTAATGTGCTGCTGGTGCTGGTGCTGATGTGTACCCCGCACACTATTCATCTAGTGTTAGAAATATGTGAATTTGTAAGAATAAAACAGAACTTAGATGTGTTCTTTGTCCATACAACAGAACTTAATCTTTTCTTGTTGCAAGATGATTAAAAATGTTCAAACTGTAAAGGGGCCTAAAAAAGGATCAACGCAGCACATCGCAAAATCTGGATAGTTTCCCTTGCTTTCATGGCATGGTGACCGGGGAAAAAAGGATGAGGGGAAAAGCCATGTTGAAGCACTACTAGAATCTCAAATTCTGAGGTAAAGTATAAAATGATATAACGCTGACTTTTCCTACCTGTCTCAGGTGGCTCTGCCAGCGGCATCAGTCGCGAAGATTTCATTGCACAGATTGCCACAGATGTTCTAGAGAAACTTCCCCCAGAGTTTGATCTGGTGAAGATTCGGAGAAGTCTCGGTTTGGATATCTCACCAACAACTGTGGTGTTGTTACAGGTATAACAGCTGGAGAGTTGACAGAGTGCAGAGGGATAGATAGAGCACTTTGAACTTGGCTCTGCGCACTGGCACTCAGCAATTATAAATTCGACTGGTTGCAATGTTGTTAAATCAAAATCGAGCATTCATTAATACAGTGAAAATAGTGCTGATGTAGATAATTATGTAGTTGGGCAAAACTCTTTCGACCACTTTGTCTGTCTGTCTATCTGCCCGTCCGTCCACCGCCCTCTGTCTCTCTCTCTCTAAATCTGTCATTCCCCCTCTTTCTTTCACACACACACACACATACACACTCAAACACATGCTAAACACACGAGGAGAAAGACAGACCGACAGACGGACGGATAGATGGCTGGATGGATATATAAATGGATGGATGGATGGATTCATGGATGGATGGATGGATGGATGGATGGATAAATTGCACGTACCAAGAACAGGATCTGCCTCCATTCTGACAGGAGCTAGAAAGATTCAACAATCTGGTGACCAGAATGAATCGGTCCCTCGTAACACTGAAAAGGGTAAGACGTGCCTAAGGTTGCCCCTTAAGTCACCAGTCCTACAGTTGTACCCTTCATAACTGTTTTGTTGCTGTTTGCTATCACTGGTGGTACAGCTGCTGCTGTCCATACATTTCTTCTACCCATCGTTTGAGGTCTTTATTTTAGGAGGTTCGCTGCCCTTGGCATTTACACCTCACTTTACTTGTTTTATTATTTCTTGTTCTGGCGGGGGGGGGGGGGGGGGGAGATGATATGGATAAATTTTAATCTATTAATTTCAATTCCACCCATCTACCCATCGCCGCTTTCCTCCCTCATTTATGGAAAATTTTTCCCTTTTCCTTATTTCTCCACTGCTCTGTGATCTTTCTTTTATGCTCCTCTTCATCCAACACTTACACACTAGGGTCAAGTACCTTCTCTCGTTCTTTGTCCTCTCGTTCTTTTCGTTCCATCTTTTCTGCTTCACTATCTGTTTTAGAGTGGAGAATTCGATAATTGCTACTGCTGTTTTATTGTTTGCCCCTTTAGTTCTTGATTTTCACTTGACCAGTGGTGAATCTATTAAAAATGGTGGACCAAAACGAACATGGTTCCGTACCCTTTTCAATCCTGCTTATGCTGCCCGTGTCACGCTGTTTCTCCGAAGCGATGCCTGGTGTTAGTAAAATCAACGAAAGTACTTTCCACAGCTATCCGTAAAAATTTCTTGCCCTGGTTATCTCAAAGTAACAAACAAATACAGCTATTGAGGAATATAAAAGCAAATGACCCGTTCTACGAATGGAGAGAAAAAAGAAATATTTAAAAAAATAATAATAATTTGCTTAGGTGAGATACCCGGATTTATCCCTGATTTCGCCCTTCCTTTCCTCTCCCCACCCTCTATCTCTCTCTCTCTGTCTTGGAAGTCAAAATGATCGGTGAATCTATAGCGAACAAAGCTCCACGCACTCACTCACTAAAATACACATTATATTTAACACATTTTAGTTATTTTTGCGAACCAATATTTTTATGTTAGTAACATATATATATATGTATAATTTATGATCTGAATACTCTTTGTCTTTCAAGGCTCTTGCCGGAGAAGTAGGAATGAGCAGTGAGCTGGACGATGTAGCTCGCTCTTTGTTTAATGCTCACCTACCCAACATTTGGCGCCGCCTTGCCCCGATCACACTGAAGTCACTAGGCAACTGGATGATACACTTTCAGAAACGGCTCAAACAATATTATCATTGGGTGAGTTTGAAAAGATAACACGAGCATTGCACTAAAGTGTGGGGTTGTGGGGCCTAAACTGTGTAGCTGATCATCTTAAGCTAGAATGTGTAACTGAAAACTTTGTGTGGTTAAGTCTTGATTTTAGGAGGTTCCGCTGCTCTTGGCAGTTACACGCCACTTTTCTTCTTTTTACTTTTATTGTTCTTGTTCCCGTGTGTTGTGTTTTTTCCTGGTAAGGATCAGGTTTTGTTGTGTTTTTTCCTGGTAAGGATCAGGTTTTGTTGTGTTTTTTCCTGGTAAGGATCAGGTTTTGTTGTGTTTTTTCCTGGTAAGGATCAGGTTTTGTTGTGTTTTTTCCTGGTAAGGATCAGGTTTTGTTGTGTTTTTTCCTGGTAAGGATCAGGTTTTGTTGTGTTTTTTCCTGGTAAGGATCAGGTTTTGTTGTGTTTTTTCCTGGTAAGGATCAGGTTTTGTTGTGTTTTTTCCTGGTAAGGATCAGGTTTTGTTGTGTTTTTTCCTGGTAAGGATCAGGTTTTGTTGTGTTTTTTCCTGGTAAGGATCAGGTTTTGTTGTGTTTTTTCCTGGTAAGGATCAGGTTTTGTTGTGTTTTTTCCTGGTAAGGATCAGGTTTTGTTGTGTTTTTTCCTGGTAAGGATCAGGTTTTGTTGTGTTTTTTCCTGGTAAGGATCAGGTTTTGTTGTGTTTTTTCCTGGTAAGGATCAGGTTTTGTTGTGTTTTTTCCTGGTAAGGATCAGGTTTTGTTGTGTTTTTTCCTGGTAAGGATCAGGTTTTGTTGTGGTTTTTTTTAATTTTGCTCAGGCAGCGGCCAATTTCGGCCTGCTCTTCTCGACTGTCAACTGCCAAGCTATCTTTAAGGTGCGCAACGTGCACACAGATCCTCCATGTTTTTCGCCCTTACTTGAGAGGACGGGATCAGGAATTGGAGTATCCACCCCCCCCCCCCCAAATCAATTCAACATGCCTGCACCGACCGATGATCGAACCTGGTGCCTCCGGCACGAGAGGCGAGCACTTTGCCTCTAGATCAACACGGCCCCCATCAGAAAACTTCGAGACAAACTCCAGTGTAACATACCATGGGCACCGGTGTGTAAAGTGGTAAAAAATATTGCATACGAGATCATTCTAACTGTGGTAGTGCACAAAACAGTTTCATACCAAACCATAATGTAGTAAAGTTATTATTATAAAAACCACAGAAAAACTGGGAGCGCAGCGAAGCTTAAAGCAAAGTCAAACTAAGGCAAGAAGAAAAGGTTGTATGTAGGAAAGCCTCGCGGAGGAAACAATACCGAAACGATACAATAAAACGCAAATAAAAAGGGGAAACAACCCGATATTTCGGTTAAAAACCTTCTTCAGGGGGAAAAAACCCCGGCTTGACTTCCCTTTTTCTTTGTGTTTTATTGTAGCGTTTCGGTATTATTTCTTGAACGAGACTGCTCCATATAATTTTTTTTTCTTGCCTTACACAAATCGTAATGCGGTAACGGTGGCTGATTTCTTCTCACTTAGGTAAATGATTGTGAACCTAATGTCATGTGGCTGTCAGGCCTACACATACCCGAGTCGTACCTGACCGCTCTGGTACAAGCAACTTGCCGCAAAAATGGCTGGCCTTTGGACAAATCCACGCTGTACACAACGGTCACTAGATATGAGGATGCTGAAGATGTGACGGAAAGAACGCTGCACGGTTTGTAGAGTAGTGTCTACTAGTCTAGGACGTACCAAAAATGCTCAACACTATAAGATGAGACAGCTAACGCATTCAGTGTGCACAGATCTCGCACCGCCACCTAGCGGCGAATGCGTGGAAGTCATGAACCAAAGCCAAATAGGGAAAATACTGAATATTGTTCACTGTTCAGCTGCCTCTGCAGGCCTTGAACGACGTCACATATTTTGTAATTTTACCCCCAACTGCTGGGGAAAAACTCTGCCTATTTTTTTTAACGGCAATAACACTGTAACAATCGGCATGATTAATTTATCATTATATCAAGCCTCTTTTCGTGCAGTGAGCCACGGACCCCCACGCCCCATCAACTCGCAAACTGCGTGCACGATTTTTTAAGAGCTGCGAAGAAGGGGATGTCTCATCTTATAGCATACACTAGCTTTGGACATGCTAAACCTTTCAAAGTTAGGCTGATTTGTTAATTACTCGTTTGCTCACGGATTATGTATGGGCCAACATTTTCTTTTCTTGTGACAGATCCTTCATGGTCATCGCACATAGTTGTGAAAATTTAGTGAAAAGAACTGGTTTTCAGAAACAGTAATTGGTGTCCCTCTCTTATCTGTGCTTTTGTAATTGTAATAGTCAGACTGTTGTGAAGGCTTCTGTAGCACACTTTTATTTTTTTTTTTAATATTCTTTCAGGATCATAGCACTTTCTTCATTTTCTCCCCACAAACGTTCACACTGTATGAAGGAAATTCATATTTCTACATTAAAAAAAAAAAAAATGTTATTTCAGGTTGCTACATTCACGGTCTGTACCTGGAAGGTGCAGGCTGGGACCTGGAGAAAAAATGTGTGATGAGGCAGCCACCCAAGCAGCTTATACAAGAGCTGCCAGTGCTGAAAATCATTCCTATAGAAGCTCACCGACTAAAACTACAGGTTGGTAGTTGGTACCTCCCTCTCAGCGCCAGATATCATCCGCTGGGATAGATAGGCTGAAGCCTAGGGCCTCAAAATCTAGGGGGGGGGGGGGGGGCTTGCCACCTCAGACCAGTCTGCATAATATTTTTTGACACCCGTAGCATTTTCTTACATATGATGTTACAATGCACAGTTGTTTCTGGACAAATCTTTTGTAATTTTCCTAGGTTATGCCCTTTGGAGAAGTAATTGCAGAGCGCTGAATTTTAGATATTTTGAACACAATTTTAAACACATTTTAAAACAGAATGCCTTAAAATCATCATTGCCGTTACTCAAAGTAATTAAAACATTTCCACCTTCCTCTGGGTGTGAAGGTGGGGGGGGGGGGGGGGGGAGGGACCTCACAGCTAGAATAGCATAGGGCCTCCTCTTCACCTAAATCCGACCCTAGTATCTCTATTCTGTACTTACAATCAGAACTGCTTATGTTTAGATTTCCATTGAAAATACGTAATTAAGCTATTCTTTCCTAAGTACAGTTAAGGATAGTCTGGGTATCGCGATCACAGGAGGCTCATACATAGTTGTATCTTACTCAAAGTTCAATAATTAAAAATGTGTGTTTACTTCGAAAATGTTTGCTTGGAAGAGCCAGTCGAGAATACTGAGGAACCTTCCAGTCTAAGGTCGGGAGAGAAAAGGCTAGTACTTGACCCTTGGAGTAAAAATTACTCAACTTTGTGATTTTTTTTCTGTTTATCCTTGAATGGCAAGTTAACCATCAATCTTTATTTCTCCACAAATATGGCAGTTATAGCTTGTAATCAATTTTACTTGGATTTTATCTCGGGTTCCAAAATGCGATCTATGTCGCCCCAGTTTTAAAACTATTTCTTAAAATTATTTTGTTATTATATTATTATTATTATGATTATTTACTATTATTTTTGCAAGGCCATTGCAACGTCTTTTGTCAAAAGTGTGTATCAAAATGCATTAAAATTTCTGTGACAACCTGGTGTGATTGTGTTACTTGATGAAGTATTTCTGATGACAATAGCCGTAATTTTAGTACCATTAGCCATGACATAAATAATCTTTATTAATCCCCTATAAATGTTACTTTTAGTATTACTCACTACAGTCTATCTGCTGCATCTATGGACCAACCAATATGCCTTGGACCGCCTCCATCCATTTTCTACGAACTCGAAATGTCTTTTTCCACAATATTAAACCAAATGAAATTGTATCTGTAATTATACTAGGGCTGTTGTTACTTGTACGTACGTACCCCAAACGTTTTGCGCTAGGGGCGCGTGCATAAAATTATGTACATATCCCTAACCCCGTCCCTACTCTCAACCCTAAATCTTATCGAATCCCTAACCCTGCCCCTTACCCTTTCAAGCAAAAAACAGGAGGTAAACAAAAATAACATCTGAAAAAATAATTAATTAAGGCTGTGGTTAAGGCCATTTCGGGGACAGCTTTCTAGTTCTAGAGTCACGTAAGGCTTTAAAATACGTACCATTAGCCCAAAACACAAGGAGTACCTACGTATTCGTAGCAACAACCTTATACTAAAGTGTAATTTAATGTTTTTCACAGAACACTATCCGTACCCCAGTGTATGTGACCTCAATGCGCCGGAACGCCATGGGCGTGGGCCTTGTGTTCGAAGCTGACTTAGCCACCAAGGAACATATCTCTCACTGGGTATTGCAAGGACTCTGCCTGATACTCAACACCGACTAAGCTGCTTGACATACCGAATGGAAAGTGACACAAAGGTCACCACCGGTGTTGAGTGGTTAGAATGCAACACAACAGGAGAACACCCAGGTAGAAGGTGGCTCAATGTTTACAACAGTATGATAACAATAAGGATGCTTACGTTTACTCTGCACGTGTTTGCGAATGTATTTGTGTGTTTGTGAATGCCAAGTTATCACAGTAATGGTATCTGTATACATAATATGAGGAGGTAACTGGCAAAACCTTTGTATTGACTTTATATTGATTTTGAGAAAACGCGCTACTTTTGACACAGCATAGTGCTGAATCTGAGAGGGGTGTTTACATTTTGAAAATGAAAAACACATTGTCTTCGCACGTTTTGATTGCCATAATGTTTTAGAAATAGACAGGTAACCTTTACGGCCGATTTGAAGTTAAGGACCGCAACTCATTTTTTTTCTTAAATGTAACTTATATAACAGGTTTTGCAGGTTACCTCCCCATATAGTGTTTAATCCTAGTCCTATGCATGTGTGTGTAAAACGTCCTGTGTACACTAAACTGTCCGTTGTTTCTATAAATCAAGTAGCGCTGCTCAAACGTTTACACATATGCGTCTATGCTCATGTTTTTGTAGTGTACACCACAAATAATTATATCAATGGCCATGTGTGGAAATGTTTTACAAATAATATACCAATTTATTTCAAGTACAATTTGACTCTCTTAATTTTTTATATTCATTTTTCACCCCTGGGTTTTTTTCACTTTCATGCGTCATTTCAGTTGCTAATTTAGTAATTATATTATCTGTTCGTTTATTTCTTTCTTTATTAACAAGTCATATTTTACAGTTCAACAAAGTTGTATCAAGTTTGCATGCAAAGACTAGAAGCGGCAAGCTTCTCCATACATTTCTTTGTGATACCACCAGAAACAAAATATAAAAAAAACACATCAAAACATTTGAACAAATACAAAAGCACTTGCATTATGCAGTCTGGGGCACATGTGCTCCAATCAGTTATTGCAAGTATTGTAGGAACATAATGACTGGCTTATCATAATTAATACATTCATATTCAGCAAACAAAACTCCTGCAAAAGTATAACACATTCGTAACTGGTAAAGCAAAAGCTCTGGTAAGCATAAGCTATTCATATAATCATGCACATCAAGTACTTGATGTGTTATACTGTAAGGGATAATGGGATTTGTCACCCAATGAGTTTTATAAAGCTGCATGGTCTCAGTTTAGAAGAATCAACACTATGTCAATTAAACTGGAATCAGATGTGTAGTAATAACGAAATCAAATGTTTTGGAGAGGTTTATATTGCCTGTTGTCAGTGCCGGATTTAACCATCTGGCTAGATAGGCTGAAGCCTACGGCCTCACCGAAGAGCCCTCGCCGCCTCGGGCCAATCTGCATACTATTTTGTGACACAGGTTACCTTTTCTTACTTATGATCTTTCAATGCACTGAAGTTTCTGAATAAATGTATTGTAATTTTCCTCGCTTATGTCTTTTCGAGAAGGAATTGCGAAGTGTTGAATTTTAAACACCTATCCTCATCATTGTCGTTGCTCAAGTTATTTAAAAACGTCCATCATCCTCTAGGCATAAAGGTGGGGGATTTGAGAGGGGCCTCACAGCTAGAATAGTCTGGGGCGTCTCTTCATCTAAATCCGACCCGGCTGACTGTAATGTGTAAGCCTGTATTTATTTGAGTTCACTGCAACTTACAGGCTCAGAGAACACGTCTACAGCTTCTAATTCACAACAGCTGGCACTATACTTTGTGCTGGTTTCTGCAATGGGGTAACTTTGCCTTCTTTCTTTCCTTCTTGTTTATTTTTTAAAATTTGTTTGCAGTTTGGGCCATATAAAACTACTCTGCAAAAATATTCTTTTTAAATCTTCTGTTGTGGTGCCTTAAGGATGCGAAGTATTAGTAAGTTCACTGCATTACACAACACATCTTACATGAATCCATGCAAAGGATCCACAAATCGACGCAACCTGTACATTAAACATCCCATCGCTGGACAGCCAGATCACGGCCGTTTATGTAGGCCATACTTTCAGTCGACTGGGACATCTTCCTGGTCATAGCTTGGAATCCTGTCTCTGTCCACAAACTCTATCAAGTAATTGCTGCACTAAGAAAAGAGCGGACTCTGGGTGAAGACTGTCGTTCTCCTCAGCTACTGTCAAGTCTTCGAACGGCTGATAAATTATTTTATTTCTCATGTCTCTGAAAACCTCCATCTCCACGGCAACCATGAAGCGGTTGATGTTGTCTCCCAGCTGGTACGGGGTTTTATTTGCCAGCCACCAAATGACATGTGGTCCCTGCGAACATGTAGGTTAAAGTAACTGGTTATAAGTTAAAGTGAGAATAATCCTAGAAATAACAGTTGTGATAACTATTATTTATTAAAAATTCTTGGGTACTACATCAACGGGAATTCACAATAACAACACAGCACATCTTATATGAACTAGCCGACCCGGGCAAGACAAATCTTGCAGTTTCCATTTACCAGGCCCAACCGTGTAATTATCTAGATCCAGGCTACATTAAAACAGCAGTTGGATTCGGTGTGCAATGTCTAATAGAACTTACCGTTACAGAGCAATTTCACGCAGAAATACACAGATGTGATAACGTTGATTTTCGACCACCAATGTGTAAAGAGAGGTCAAGGACGCAATTTCTGGCGATGCTTTTTGATTCTACTCCACAAAAATGCGTTTCAATTTGTGCAGCTCAAAAAAAAAAAATTGTAAACAAATAATATCAAAGAATGATTTGTGTCCGAAATGAATGTATCCACGTAATTCATCGTCAGAAAAATGAGACAGTACACAAAGTTTCTGAGTTTTTGGCCACGTAGTCATGAAGTTTTAAATTGGTTACATGTTCTCCCTGTAGCTCCATTATAGTACATGCAAAGTACCCACAAATCGAAGAAGACTGTACATTAAATATTACTGCCGCCCGGTATAAACCTGTTTCCGCCCTCTCCTCCCCCCCCCTCTGCCCCACCCCACCTCCATCCCTACTCCCAACCCCTCTCTCTCTACCGCGCTCTCTGTGATTGTGATTGATTCTGTCAAGCCCGATCTGCTCATAATTATTCTCCTTAGGTCCAAGCGGCTTGATAAGATAGAGCTTACTTAAATTTAAAAAAAAAAAAAATTACCACATTACCACTAATTGAAACAACCTCCATGCATTTTACGGGCATTTTTCGACAATTCAAGAGATGTGAGACGAGCGGAGAAAGCCAAAGCACTTGTCAACAAAACTGCACCAAAATTGGCAAAATCTGATAATCCAACAGCTCAGAGTCTCGGCTAATGAATCAAACTTCTAGTTCTAGATTCCGGTGACATCTTTAGCAAGAAAGGGGCTTAGTTTTGTACCGTATACGGACGGGGTAAAGTAACTGTACTGTACTGTACATTTTTTTTTTTTAAGCACATGAATACAAAGTGAACTCTCGTCTTGAAACTGTGAACAAATGAGGTGAAAGTAAAAGTTACTTCTCGATCCATGAAATATTCAAAAGGCAACTCTTCATCAGAGCAAACTCAGAAAAAATACTTTTTCATCAATATAGGTCTCTAAATCTAAAACTACTTCTCCCGCTGCGCGAAAGCAGAAAAGAAAACACCGTCAAAATTTCATACAACTCCGACCTGCATGAGCGGCCGTAGGTCTTTCAATGAAAATCGCCCGGGTTTTTATTATTTATTTATTTATTTATTTATTTATGGCTGTTGTTATAAGTAGCGACGCTCCCCAAGCGTTTTAACGCCAGGGGCGCTACGTCTGCATTCTATCCCTAACCCTGTCCTTATCCTCAACCTTAAATCTTATCGAATCTCTAACCCTGCCCCCTGCCCTTTCAACAAAAAAACAGGAGGGAAACAAACAAAAAAAAAGTCTGAAAGAATAATTAATAAAGGCTGTTGTTACGAGTATTTTGGGAGGAGCTCTCTAGCTCTGGGGTCACGAAAAGGCTTTAAAATACGTACCCCCAAGCGCAAAAAAATTGGGGGTTGCGCATACTTGTAAGAACATTCGTTATTTACATGTATTTATTTATTTATTTATTTATTTATGTGTGCAAGTGTCAACACGAGAACGTGAAGTTACATACCTGCAAAACAACAGTGACGTTCGGATTCCTTGCAAAGAGGCGTTTTAGGGCATCTCGGATAGTGACCAGCATCTGTCGAAATGCACTTACATGTGTGGCAACAAAATGCAGGTAGTGGTTGAGATAGACGACATAACTGCCTGTGCTCGGTATGTCATCTATAGCCTTATTTGTTGCAACTGTCCAGTTCGCGAAGTCCCACCTTGTCTGAGCAAGAAACAAGAATGGTGTAATAGGATATAGATCTGTTTCCAGTTGCAATGAATCAACTGCAGCAGATTTACTCCAGGCTTTATCATTTACCAGCTCCATTACCCCGTGTTACACTACCATAATAGTTATAACTTTGCAAATGGGCCTATTTCTATATTTTCATTCCACTGTCCTTCTCATTTTTTGTTTTGGAGACAAGAAAGAGATCTATTTTGTGCAAGATTTCACACTTACACTGGCAGAAGTATGATTTCTCGCAGAAATGACAGAAAAGGAAAATAATTCAGCTCCTTCTGCTTCTTGAATTATGCCTCTCCCCCTATCATGAGGTTTTGATTAACTTTTATATAGTTCGAGTATGAAGAAAGCATGTCGACATGATAAAGAATATATTATGCCAAATTCCGTCCGTCGGCTTACGCGTATCATCCATGACAACAATGCAACAATTCGCACCACATCTCTTCATAACTGAACGAAAAAGAGTAGTACCACAGAACTCTGTGAGCAGTACCAGAGAGTATGGATATTTAGAGAGGGTTCACTCTTGGTCGATTGTACTGCGAGACACGGGAGGCTCTGCGAAACCACTGTTAACATGGAGCGGAAAGTAGGTCGCTGCGATAAACAATACCCATGTGTGCATTTCCACGGGGCGTAAGAGCTTACAAACGGTTTTAAATAGTTTCAATCGGCCCAAAAAATATAAATAAAGCACAGTAAACAGATATGCACACTATCTTTGGTGAAGAAGGTCTCTTTCAATTCTTCAATTTCTTGTTTACCGCAGCGACCTAGTTTCGCGAGTTGGCGGAGGTGAACCCTCTCTATACATCTATACTCTCTGGTAGTACTCATTGTGTTTACACGCATGCAAATTCTGGACATCATAATGAAACAAGGACTGGTTCGTCTCGGTATTCTGTGACTCGGGTAATACTTACATCTGCGTTCAGAAATGGACTGGAGTGAGGTAGCCATTTCATAGTAAAATTCAGCTGTTCGTTATTACAGATGAGCGGTTTATGCCAGGCCTCGTAAAGCCGTTTTATAATGCTGGAACAATTTGTGATGTTGCTAATGATGTCGTAATGACCTCTGCTGTTAGAATCACCTAGGAAGAAAATCTGTACCCAGAAGAAAAAAAACAACAACAAAAGATCAGTCAGTTATCGATCGTCAGTAACTAACAAGACAATCGCTTAGTGGTCTTATCCACAGCATCCGCTCCGCTCCGCTATTTTACGGAAAATGACGTATGACAAAGTACAACACTCTTTGCCTCTATAGCATTGACGAGCGGAGCGGAAGTTATTCTGTGGACAAGTATAAAGAGGCAAAGAGTGTCACACGTATCATACTTTGTCATACGTCATTTTTCGTAACATAACGGAACGGAGCGGGTGCTGTGGACTAGACCACTTAAACAGTAATCCAGCCAAATAGTTCTGGAATAAAGGAAGAGAAATTAAAATCACATACGAGCCATCCCTCTGCAAATCAGGTGATCAGGGCTGGATAAAAAAGCATATTCTTAGGGCATCAAGGGAAGGGGAGCATCATAGAAATGATTTCACTTAAGTATAGAAGCATATGTGTTATGTAAGAACAGTTTTGAAGATCTGATCAAAGTCTTTGCAATTAGAGAAGGAGAAGAGTTTTCAAATAAAAAATAAAGTGAAAATAAACAAAAATAAACATGATGTTCCATCTCACTGTAAGTTTTGTTTCAATTCGGAAAAATAGAATTTTATTTTATGGTTTACTTTTGTTTATATTTTATGGGCCCAACAAATCTTCTTAGTGTTTAGGGCCTCTAAAGGTGTAAAGGGCCCGGCAGGTGGTGTCCAGCGACGTTGTCGTCCGTCGGGAAAGTTGATGGTATTAAATTTGCCCCCGTTACTGAAATGTCATTTCGTCTCCAAGGGCCGTACCTGAACACCCGTGGTTCTAGCTCAACGTGGGAGAGTTCGATTTCCAGGGGGCCAAAACCAAGAAAATAGTGACAAAGTGCATTAATTTGACAAAGAACGCTTTCTGTTCTAGAATGATTAAGCAACGCGCCCACTGTCATTAATAAGACTATAAAAAAACGTCCCACCATAATTGCACCTCGTTTTTCTTGTTTTTATTTTTCTTGGTCTTATTTCTAGTGGGATTCGCTTTTTAGAGTTTTGCCCGGGCAGCGGTCTTGTTCGGCCTACTCTTTTCGACTGTCAACTGCCAAGGTATCTTTAACGTGCGCAAAATACACATGTACTCTCCGAGTTGTTTTTTTTTTTTTTTTTTAAACTTTATCCGAGAAGACTAGGTGCTCAATCCTACCCACCATAGGATCAGGGACAGAAATTTTTCCCCCCCAAAAAGATTCCAACTTGTCTGCACCGACCGGGAATCGAAGCTGGCACCTTCAGCATGAGAGGCGAGCACCTTGCCTCTAGACGAACGTGTCCCCAAATTGAAGAAAAAGAACAACATTGGGTGTCTTTTGTGCAGAGTTATGTCACTTCTCTTAGGCAAGAGGTAATGAAAACTGGTACAGCCATCTAATGATCTAGGTGCGACTGGGTCAAGAATAACGAAATATCTAGGATTTCACGCATCTGGCAGGATAGTACAGGATTTGTAACTCATGACATCACCTGCAGATTCTTGAAACACTCTTGTTTGACGTCTGTGACCATCTTACAGTCCAGAGGCAGCCACTGCTTGTTGTAGAAATAGCCTGCCGGTCGTGATGTGTCCCAGGTCTTTCGTGGCTGGACCTTGTGACACGGAACGTGTGGGATCAGATGTCTTGGTTCATTCACAGGATTGTCACGTACAACGTTGACAACTACATGCAATGATCCTGTAATGTGTCGAACCCTTCAAGAACAAAGAGAAACAATTATCAGGTAATCCTATATTTCCACAGTTTGATTACAAACTGAATGAAAACACATACACCTGCATACACACACAAACACACACACTCGCACATACACACATACGCACACACATACACACGCTATCGCCCTCGCTTAAAAGTGCCGTCGAACGGGGAGGCCAGTGAAATACAACTGATGGCTCCGCGTTCCCTGCCTCCTCTTAAAAAATCATAATTATATAGAAAGGCCTATATAGTATTATGTTATCTGGGCCTCTGGGAACATTCGAGAGACGATTAAATGTATCAGTCAGAGGAGCAATTTATTCCATTTTTTTTTCTTCATCTGATCAGTAAATAACGCTTGAAACAAATGCACACGCACTACTAGGATGACCTGTTCATAAAATGTCTAAATTCTGGGTTTCACATGGCCAAATTTTGAATTTGGTGTTGCTGTTTGTCACGCCGGTGTAAGGGTTCAACCATGGGGAAAAAAATATTTGACTTCTCGATCTGAAAAACTTTTTATAAGGTGATTGATGGATGCGTGGGAATATTTTAATGCAAAAAAAAAAAAAAACAACACCAAAGTATTTAACTCCTGAACTCATTGTAAAGTGACTGATGGATGCGTGGGAAAATTTTTCTGAAAAAAAAAACAACAAAACAAACTATTTAACTCCTGAATTCTTTGTAAAGTGACTGATGGATATGTGAGAAAATTATAATGAAAAAAAAATTAGGCTTGAGTTACTTTTTCTCCCGACGTAACAGCCAGACTTCGTCTTCTGTCATCGGTGGCAGTATAGGATCCCAGATGAATCTAGAATATACATAATCGCTACAGTTGAGTTGTGGCTTGACTGGTCGTCCGCAATAGTAAGGCGAGCCGTTGTCAGCGGTTAAATTACAGATCTGCGAGGTTTGGAAACCGGGGACGATTGGAACATGGTTGCACGGCGTGGCTTCGCTGGCCTCTTTCTGTCGAAGCAGCAAAATTAGAGGAATCAGTTTGTGCGGTCGGGATAAATCTTTTCTCCAAGCCACCGGGGGACTTTATCCAAAAGTAGTCATATGATATATCAAGTAACGGTAACATTTACTGCTGGCGCCCCTTTTTAAGTTTAAGGACAAATTAAAATCCATTTCACCCAAAATATAAAAAAATGACTTCGCTGAAGGTTCAGTTGTACATTCTGTTGTCATTGCCTACAATATATGTCAAAATGAATAAAAAATAAAACCTCAGCAAGATATGGGTTAATCAGCAATGTGACACTGGTTCTAAAATTAATGTCACAGATCAGGACATACCAGAATATGCTTGAGCGTACATGATAATAATATCAGACAGACAGACAGACTGACAGTCAGACAGACAGACAGACAGACAGACAGACAGATAGATAGACAGACAGACAGACAGACAGACAGATATATAGATAGATAGGTAAGTATAAAGATGAAACAGGATTTTACTAAAAGGAAAATAAATAAAAACATTATAAACAACATCCTAGGAGGGTGTAGTTCAATTTAAATCTACAAGTTTTACCAAATATAACATAATCTAACAGTCTTTTTTTTTTACTTTTTTTTTTTTCATAAATACATATTTTGTTGTTGTTGTTGTTGTTTTCACCAAAATATCACACAAATGTGATAAATGTTATCTGAATAGATAGAAAAGATTAAAACAAAAAAAAAAACACTGATTTTTTTTTTTTTTCAAATTCTGGTATAGTATGGGTTAAGAAAGCATTCGACTGACCTGGATGTTGACAAAACCACCAATGAAGATAAACATGGATTTGATCAAGACGTGAGACATCAAGATAATCTGTATGTATTCCCGTGGATAAACCAGTGTAGCGCGCACTCTGTAGAGCACAATAAACAACCATGAATGTTATGAGGACAATTTTAGCAGGTGTGACAGTTTTACCTGAGTTCTGAGTTTGAGTTTGGCTTTTACCGGCACGGTAATGGCCATTCTGCGCCCTTCACGGTCTGTTTTGGTACACGTTCTTTATTTATATTTCGTATTCAGAGGTTTTAAGTTTAAATTAGAATTAAATATATTCAAATAATTTTGACACATTGGTAAAATTCCCAAAAAGTTGTGATTGATTGAAAATGATTGTGATCTTGATAACGTTGATGATGATAGTAAAAGTTGTTGTGATGAAGTTGATATTCCTGCTGCTGTGCTTATTTGTAGTACTGAATTGTGCTGAATGCGGAAGACAAAACAAAACATACTAATAATAATAATACAAAGTTGCTGCGTTCAGAGAAAATATGAGGCGAATTAAAAGTTGCAGCGCCTAGTTAGTGCTCAGAAAAGCGAAGCAGGAGTGAAAGGAATAAGAAAGAGAAATGATCAAGATGGGGATCGAACCGGCGACCTCTGTTGCGTCACCACCCGCCTTTGTCAAGGAGAAGATATATCGCTTAACCGTTCGGCCATTCAGACAAAAACAAAAAAAAATGGAGACGATCGCAGCCGAACTATCAAGCGGTGTCTTTTATTGACTTGGGTATTTGCTCGCTGCACAAACTAATAAATCAACCAGACTGGAAACACAAGCTTCGGGCTGTGTCGTTTTTTACGGAAGTTAATGAGATGCGGCCGTATAACCAACGTGCCCGCCGCTCGGGAAATTCCGATTCTAGTTCTGTCTGCAGTAGAAAGTTCTTTTTATTTGTCAAGATTGGTTGTACATGTATTGATAATGCATTATCTTGCCTATCCTTTCATTTTATTGTCTACAGCTGCCTTTTTTTTTTACTGTTATAAATGATGACCGTCTGGACTTTTAACGACCGCTGCATTGTAGCTATGCTGAAGCGTCGGTCGCAACCGTAAACCTAAGGTGGCGGATGGTTCATGACCTTTCGCTGTTTTGTGATGTCACTCAATGGGCTCATCCAGTCTGGGTATTTTATTAGTCTGTGGCTCGCTGGGACTAAGCTGAGTTATTATAAAATGGCACTCACATTATAGCAACACTGAGTGTCCCTTACCTCAGCGTGCCTTCCCATGCCAAGACCGAAGTTGCCAGGTACGTGCCGTTGTCAAAGTCGGTGACCCGGGCTGCTATTCTGTTACCCTCATTTGCTGTGTCCACCAGCCACACCCTGAGTTCGTCTCCACCTCTGTTTTTTGGTCTGGCACGCCCATCTCTGATAGTTATCAGAAGTGCCACCGTGTCTCCAAGCTTAAAAGTGGAACTGCCAATTGTTACGAGAGAACAGTGTCTATTTTTCTCATGTGTCTGTTAGTAAAGATACTAGAAAAAAATAACATGGGACAGCCAGCCCTTTTAGCTTGCACAGATTTCGCACCGCCACCTAGCGGTGAATGCGCGGAAGTAGTGAACAATGCAATATTTTACAAAGTCAAGCAGGGAAAATACTGAGTTTTGTTCATTCTTCGGCTGTCAGTGTTGGCCTTGATTGAGGTCACTTATTTTGTAATTAGAACTTTGATCGCTGTGCGAAAAGTCTGGCTATTTTTTCTTTTTCTTTTTCTTTTTTTTTAAAGTGGCAGTAGCGCAGTAACAAATCAGCACCATTAATTTATCATTATATCAAGCATTCTTTTCATGCTGTGCGCCAATGGCCCCCGTCCCTGATCAGTGGGCAAATTATGTGCACGATTTTTTTAAAGGTGTGGTGAAGAAGGGAGTATCTTATCCTATCGTTTCTAGTATCTTTGCCGACAAGGGACTAAGGCTGCGTGCAAAGCCAGCAATATTCTTTCAAAACCGTTAGGTTTGTCCCTGGAATATTTTGATATCTTACTGGCTGTTGTAATTAACCCTAATCTAACTCTAACTTTAACCCTAAGCCAAAATTTGACTCCAGCTCCTAGCCCTAGATTCTACTATACCGTAGTCTCTCAATGTTCTTTATCACCGTTTGGTGGCCTAGCTCAAAGACCCCTGGCAGCGAAAGAATGGGACTCAGCTATAAATCATAAAGCAAGAATAATTTGCGAAGATTTGGTACCCAATGATGGAGGTGTGTTTTATTCTGGTTCGCATGGCTTCAGAATCCCCAGTTAGAGCCATGCAGAGGAAATTACCATCCGTGATGACACTGAAACAGGAAACGTGTCTTTTAAATCTGTAGATTTTGTGTACCACGGCGTGAAAATTCAACAACCCGAGCTCATCCCTTCTTCACATCATGGCAATTTTGCTGTAGCCTAGGGCTTAATATATAAACCTAGAACAGTATGTTAATGTGTTACTGTTGCCGTAAATGATAAAAATTATATTTGTGAATGTTTCACATGTCGCAGTGACACGCAAGAGTAACTTTTTTTAAAAAGTTCCTAAAGTCTAGGTCTACTTTCTCCGGTTTCAGAGTTGCAACACTTGGCTTACATCTTCGCCCAGCCATAGCCGGTTGTCGTGGACTTAACATTAACCTGAGGCATTTCAAGCTAAGAACATTATTTTTACTTTCATGCCGCTGCAATAGGCTGTGAACTGGGCACAGCAGGTGTTCAGGCCTTAAGGTCGCTCACTCGTACACAGTGACTCGTCTTACTTTCTCTCTTGCCTTTGTTCGGGTTTTGTCTTCCTGTTTCATTGTGATGTAGCAATTTGAGAGAAAGTCAAACAATGCATTTTGTCTACCAATAGGTTGAGTTGAACTGAGTTTGGGTTTTCGGTGTGTCGGCACGATAACGGCCACTTTACGCCCTTCCCGGTCTACTTGGGTGCACGTTCTTTATTTATGTTTCGTATTCAGGGCCTTTAAGTTAAACAGTAGAATTAAATAAGCTTACTTTCGTTGTCTTCTAAAAGCGAACACAATGAATGGTGACAAAGTGACGGTTATCTATATAATGTATTACATTTATTTTTTTGATCTGGCGCGTAATTCTTACCTCAGAGAGCCTCAACAACTTAAAAAATGTGTTTAAAAAAAAAAATGAATAAGTGAGCTTCTCTGTTTTCTGCCATTCCCTTTCTTGTCATGCCTTTATTTTGGATTTGTCCTCCTATTTTATTGTGATATCTCTAACAACGAGATTTGAACTTCATTGAAGAAAGAGAATGTTAAAAGTTGCATGATTATTAATTATGTCTACTCAAAAGCAAGCTAAGTGAATTGTCTTCATTTCTTCCCTCGCTTCTTCAGTCCATTCAGTAATTGATGTGAAATTCTTTATCACTTCACCAGAGACTGGTCTCTCTTTAATGCCAGTATGCATATCTTTCGCCTTGATTTATCATATCAGTGTCAACTCACCTGCTGTTGAACAGGACAACAGTTGAGAAATTCTCATTAGAAACACGAGCTCTGTCTGTGAGTGGCGGGTCTGTTAGGTAGGGCTTTTCCATGTCATACAGCTCGGAAGTCGGAGGTGAACGTAGATATTCAGGTATTAGAATTATGCTACATCTTGAGGTGAGAGATGCAGGTAAATAGACTGGTTAGTAACCTGGTCAGGAGGAAGATGAGGAAGGAGCTGGACAAAAACTGCAATCATTCATTGTGTGTGAGAGGTAATGGGTGGTGAGTGGCTGAGATAATTGGGGGAGGTGAACTAAGGAGAGGGTTAAGCCGTGTTTTCATTATGTACTGAAACGGAAACGGCAAACGGAAACGTCAAAAATCCATTAAGCGGTAAAGAGAAAGAGTGTTTTCATGTGTACGGAAATGGTGTTTCCATACACACTCATAAAGCTGTTATCTCTGTTTCTCTACTCACTGGGTTTGTTGTCGTCTCCGATTCCGTTCACATGGAAACCCAGCTTAAAGGGTTTCGTGAGTAAGTAGATAGGTAGGAGGTTGGACAGAGAGGTGGCAAGCATGGATCTGAGAAAATTGTCACCTGAAGAATGTCAGTCTTTTCAAGACAACCCTACATTCTAAAGTTCTAGAATATTACAATGTTTTTCATAAGAAAATTGCATACTTTGCCGCGATTTCTAATCGACTCAAATCAATATCAAGTGTTGTGTTCGTAGTGGATGACGGCTGACTGCGCCAGAAGCTGACAGGGCTGGCTGCATACTCTACACAAAATTCATTTTCTAACAATCGCAGCTTTGCTTGCTCCAGTAGCTGAAGGCGATTTGTCGTAAATGTTTTCAAATCAAAAACATCAACCATTTGATTGATCTGTGAAAAAAAATAGAAGCAAATTTTCTGCACGCAGTACATAAAAAGACAGCATTGCAATTAAACTATAATAATGTAAATGCCATTCATTATTACTACAATGAGCTGTATACAGAGCTTGTCATCGACGGGGTTGGGCGCTATATAAATGCAATATATTATTATTATTATTATTACAAATACTAACTAGGCTAACTTGAAATGACAATGTAGCTCACCCGAAAAAAAAACCCAATAACATAAATCCCAACTTCGATCCACCCTCTTAGATATCTGAAACCTACATGCAAAATTTGGTTACTGTAGACAGATGGCCGAATAAAAAAGCCATTTGCATTCAAAGGTGGAGAATTTGTGAAATATAATATAGCAACTTTCTGACAGAGTATGTCTAGACACTGAAACTGAAAGTACAGATGACACAGTGTAATGAATTTTAAATTTACATTCACCTTGGGGGGAATTTCTAGCAGGCCCGGTCGTCGGATGGACGTAGATCTAAAGTTAGCTCTGGGGAAATAAATTGTCATCATCATCATTATTTCTATTGTCCCCGTGGAAGTAACTAAACTATGTGTTTTCAAGATCATCTCCTAGGCACCATTTTGCGCCTTCATCCTGGTGTCTAACCAAATGCGTCCATTCGAGCCTCCACACATTGGTAGAAGTGCTTCTTTGCGGTTATACAAGCCAGGACTAGCAGATAGGTAGGCGCATTAATTTAGTATTCTGTTAATATTCCATAAATTTCATTTTGCTATTATTCGACTGTTTCATCTGTTCAATTTTTCCTCTTATTTTCTGTTGTTTTTTTTCCCTTGAAGAAGGCTTTTTCCCGAAATATTGGCATTTTCTGTCTTCCCTTTTTCTTCGCCTTTTATTGTATCGTTTGTGTATTATTTCTTACCCGAGGCTTTCCTACATACAACTTTTTCTTTTTGCCGTTTTTCGACTTTCCTAGTCAATCCGTGTTTCCAAATTCGGCATATTGTTCTAAACTATTTTGCCGTTACCAAAACATAATATTATCACATTTACTCGTACATTGCAAGAATATGCAGGGAGATTGCTTCATAACCTTAATTTTAAAACCGATAACAGATTGAGAGGCCTGAACACCAAGAGTTTAAACAACACAATGACATCAGAGTGAGAAATCATCCCATAATTTGATTATAGGGGATGTCGCCAATACCCAAGAATAACAAATGTATGAATAATGAGAAATAATGAAACCTCGACACTAAAAGGTGGTGGCTGTTGAATAGGCTTTAAATGACGAGGTAATATGTTGATGATGCCTTGCTTTCAGTTCTCTTGATTTGGTTAAACTCCTACCGGACACAATGGTTGTATTAAAATAACTATAGCATGTGACACTATGATAATTGTTCAGGGCCGGATTTAGATGAAGAGAGGCCCTAGGCTATTCTAGCTGTAAGGCCCCTTCCGATCACCCACGCTCACGCCTACAGGAAAATGGAAGTGTTTTATATAATTTGAGTAATGCCAATGATGATGATGATGACACTTGTTTAAATTGCCACACTTCACGACTCCTTCTGGAAAAGACATAGATCTAAGCTAAGAAAATTACAAAAGATTTGTTCAGAAACTACAGTGCATTGTAACATCATATGTAAGAAAAGGATGCGCATGTCACAAAATATTATGCAGCTTGCCCCCCCCCCACCCTAGATTTTGAGGCCCTAGGCTTCAGCTTACCTAAGCCAGTGGTAAATCCTGCACGGATAATATGGCTATATTTATAATTGAGAAACTGTTATAAGTATCAAGGAAGCGCATAGGTAGGGAAGATATCCCCTACCTATACACTTTGCATAGGTAGAGAAGACACCCCCTACCTATTCATCTTGCATAGGTAGGGATGATATCCCCTGCCTATTCACTTTGCATAGGTAAGGAAGATATCCTCAGCCTAGGCAATCCCTATGTGCAAAGTGCAGATATTTCTTGACCATCCACTTAACTTAAGCAAGGAAAATAATTTTGTCTCTGCATATTTTTTAGGTCGGGAAGATATTTCTTGTGTAATAGGCCTACTTTGCTTAGGCAGGGAAGATAGTCCTTTCTTTCTGTATTTTGCCTGCTCTGTTTGCGATAGCTATGAAACATTATAATTATACATAACGATCATGTATCACACTCATCATCCGGCGGTAAGCAGTGCCTATCCCCGTTACGACCCATAGGCGACAGCAAACCTAACCTACCTCTGTCAAGATATGGCAAAAAGAAAAAGCTGTAAGAAGAAAGGCAACCCCATAGATTTTCTGTTGTTCTTACGTTTCTTCAATTTACGTTCATGTATGAGGGGACAATGAATTTGATAGACTTTAATTTTAAGCCCATTGAGCCAGAATGTAATTACATGTATTATTGTAATTGAGCATGGCACCTCTGAAAAGTCAGGAGTGGATCTATTGGGAGAGGAGCAAGGGGAACTAGCTGTTTCCTGCCTACTTAGGAAAACATACAGTAAAGCACACCTACACGAAGAATACATTGGCATTTAATTTGTTGAGGCACTTGTAGGTCAAGCATTCCAGGGAATTTCCCAGCCAGCACCCCTACGTCAATCCGACGTAGTTGTGTAAGATATCCCCGTAGAGTATGTAGGATTACCGTAGGGGTGGGGTCCCTACATCAAACAGACGTCGGTCAATGCTGTAAACAGCGGAGCTACGAGGAAACGATCCCATTGCTTTGTGCAAACATCCTATACAGAGGATTACCTTCGGGTTGCTGGCTGGAGTGATGAAACTTCGACTACGCAGTAGTTCGACGATCGAACCCTTCACATTTCAGTTCATTCTCCACAAATTACACGGGAGAGAAGAAACAAAAAGTTTGGAACTATTTCAAGCTAATATTTGCTTCTTGCCAGTGCAGTATTGTCCAGTATTTTTTGTTTTTTTTTTGTTTTTCAATTTTGGTGCATAAAGAGATCGACTGATCTCCCTCCCCCCCCCCCCCCACACACACACACAAGTTCAGTAAGCGCATGGTTATGTCCATGCTGCCGCACCACGACGCCGGCTTCCGTCTTGACCTTCTCTGCTCGGAGTGGGCGATGGTGCAACGAGCCTAACTATGTCACTGGTTTTGCTTTGAGCTCGGTCTAGGCCGTTCGTTTGTCTCTTGTCTTTGGTGACTCGTCGACTGATTCGAATGATTTTGATTCATATAACCTCCTGTCGTTGACTGACTCGAATCGCGATTCGATCCTGCCGCCACTGGCTCGCCGACAACAAATTCTAAGATTGCGATTCAAATCAAATGAACTTCTTCTTCTTCTTTCGTTCACCAATCTAAATCTGCAGATTTGTTCTTTTAATAAAATCTACGGTTTTCTGCAGTTCTGGCAGAGCACCATAGAGTTTGATATTCAGGTCGGTGGGTTGGGGCCAATATGTTTCTCGCAGTGCTGAGAGGAGTGTGCAGTTCTGCAATATATGCTCCGTGTTTTGAGGAGACTGGCTGCACTCGCATACATAGATATAGTACACTAGATCGCTGAGCCAGCCAGCGGCCCACGCAACGAATTGAAAACGAGGCCGCCATTACGCTAAGCCTGAAGCTCGCCGATGCTGTACAGCCAAGGAGTATAGCAGTAATGTTGCGGGCGTGCGTTGTTTTTTGTTTTCGGGAGAGGGGGGGGGGGAAGGGGGTTTACCATGTGTGAGTTTGCGAGACAATAATATACAAATCACTGTTCTAAATGCTCTTCAGAAGTTTTTGAGCATTGAAACAACTCATTATGAGACAGCTTATTTACTTTCATAGTGCTATGTATATCGACCTTCAAAAAAAAAAAAAAAAAACAAATGTTGAAAAAATTATCTACATCTACAATGTTAATCTTGGCGGAATTCAATTAAAATACATACAGCATATGCATTTAATGGGCTATACAACCCACCTCGCCCCACCAAAAAACAAAACAAAACGACGCACAGTGATGTTTAAAAAACAATGGTTTGACCAGCTAACGACTCATGATTTTGATGTCCACAGTCACCCATTCAAAAAAAGCAACATTTCAATAATGGAGAAAGGAATGAGACAGAGAGCCTTATTATCAGTTAATCCAACTGAATATCAGTCAAACGTGAAGAATGTATGGGGACGACACACCCACGGGACACAGTATTTCTTGAAAGAAAGAAGAGGTACAGAAGGAAAGATGGAAATCAGTAAACAGTTTGATGGAAGGAGGAGAGGTAACACATATACATCCTGTTAAAAAAGCAAACTCCACACGCTGTCGTATGTTTCACAGTAAGGATAGTCTACATCTCTTGAGGACGTTAAATGAAACATTCACTTTTGTAACACTAATAACTCGGGTCGCAAGAGAAATTGCAAGTCCACATATAGAGTAATTTTCTATTCAGGTTTAACAAGGAACCAAGAAACAATAAATACATAAAATTGTACTCACCACCGGTGTTCATGTATTCCAAGACGGGGATGAGGAGCAGCACAAAAAAAAACTACTGTCCACTAAACAGTACCAACTTGTTCAGTTTCATCCTCTTGGCTGCTTTGCCTCCAAGGATCATTCTCTGTTGGTGCAATTTGCCAGCCTTAAAGAGTCTCATCCGCAAGTAGTAAGATGCCACACTTTTGATGAGGCTAGTGATGTGGTCCTCCTCTACAATCATCTTGTGGTCATAGAAATGATCCCGCAGAGATGGGAATAGATCAAAATATTTCTTCTTTACATATGTGAGGACGAGGTTTTGAATCTGGACATCAATGAATTTCTTGTGTGGCAAGGTCTGCATGACATCTGGGCTAGGCATCACAACCCTGAATGCTTTTTCTGTTGCCAACAAAAGCTGCACAACACCGTCGGAAGGGCATACAAGACCGCCTTGATCTCTTCTCCTCAGAAAGGAGAAACGAATACCTTCCGGAGTTTCCGCACGTCAAGGCAGCCCTGCAATCTGAACATTTTATTTTTGGAATCAGACATGCGCACACAAATCCTGCTGTGTAGGTCAAGCATGAGTATCTCCACTCATTATCCGGGAGTGTAAAGGTGGACTCAAGCCTGTCAACCGCAGCAGCAAACATGTCATCCTGTGAGAAATCAGGCAGGTTTTGGGGTTTTGCCGGTGCCTTCAAAAGAAAACAGTCCAACTGCAACTCCTCTGTGCCATCCAGTTGAAGGCAATTAGCATACTCGGATGCTTTCACATCATTCTGAATCATGAGTGTGCGAACTGAAGCCCGAAACTGTTGTGCAGTTGGGTTATTCCACCCATTTCTTTGACGAATCTGAAATAAATGAATAAATTAATAATTTCCATTCGATAAAATACAGGTAAATTTTTCTCTAAACAATAAAATCTTCAAAAAAACTTTCTGCAAGTGATTACTATAGAGTAGAATAGATACATTTGCCTGAGCAATGGTCCAAACAGCTTTCTCTTTTCAATTTCCAGATGGCAAAAAATACATGTGGCAGCCTTAATATCCACAATGAGGGTGCATGACTTCTGAATTTTGCTATCCCAAAAAGAACCTGGAGTTCAGTCCTACCCACCATAGCATCAGAGGTATAAAAAAGATTATGGACATTTTATGCTGCTTTGGTATGTTTCGAAAACACGAATCCTTACCTTTCAGAGGACTGCAAACACTAGAGCACAATTATAATTTATCTATAATCAGGATCACACTAAAAAGACAGATCTCTTCTTGTAAATAGTGCTTGGAATTTTCCCAGAATTTTGCAATTATGTTGGTTAATTAAATTATTATCAGTTTCCTCTGGTCAGCATTATTTGCAAGATCTTGTAAATGCTACTTTGTTTCTGATTATCTCTGTCTCAGCAGACTATCAGATCAACAGACTTAGTCTTTTGTCCTGTTTTACAAACTCTAGATCTATTTTTTTTTAAATATAATAGGCCTATATATCTTCATAGTTAACACTGACTGACTGAGGAACAGCTACACTATCAGTATTAAGTCTATTTCACATATGAATTTCATCCTTGCCTCTGTCACCTACTGTGCTAGCTCTTCATAATGGGCCTTTTTAATTGCTTACATAGCTACCCAAAGCAAATGTAATTGTAAGCACACCTCTCTTAACTTTTTTTTCCCTCAGTAGCCTACTCATATTCATAACTGAGCATCAATTGACATCAGACATTAATGTACTGTGCCAGATGTCCAGGCTGAGAATAATAAGTTGCACAGCCAAAACAGAAGTTACGAAAGCAGTTCAAGAAACGAAATCTGATAAGCCAAACCACACTAGCTGTTCTGTTATCAATACCGTTATATAGCATTAGCAGACAGTGATGCTGACTGCTGTACTTGGGTCAATGACGCCACGCTATTGACTGCTAGCGGTACGCGAGCCTGTTCCTCATTAAATTTGCAATAAACTAACACAAACTTTTGACAAACAACATCAGAAAGCCATTCTCATATAATATAGATCTAGTCTATATAAAAAATCTTGCCAGGCCCATTGTATTCGGTTAATTGCACCCACATAAATCTAGATCTAGATTAGATCATAGCGGTCAATGACGCGCTGCTACTGCTGGCAGAACGAGAGCCTGTTCCTCACTAACTTTGCAACAGACTAAAACTCTT
The DNA here is from genome assembly GCA_963931925.1 of Onchidella celtica. Classification (NCBI taxonomy): domain Eukaryota; kingdom Metazoa; phylum Mollusca; class Gastropoda; order Systellommatophora; family Onchidiidae; genus Onchidella; species Onchidella celtica. The sequence continues at coordinate 12,475,439 of OZ007576.1, read as the reverse complement.
GGTAAACAAGATAATAAAACCAATCAAATAAATATCTTGTGATTCCTTACCTTTCAAATTGTCAGCTGGAGTTTGCAGTCGATCTTGAAACAATAACGATGTCAAAAAAAACGAAAGTGAAACTGCACAGGAAGAGTACGCCGTCTGCTGTTTATCAGGCTTAAACAATGGCGGCCGGACTTCCTGGGAAGCGTCGGTTTCCTTTCCACCGACCAATGAGAGTCGGCGATCTAGTGTACTATATCTATGCTCGCATATGGCAGATGTTCCTATTTTGAACTTGGTACTAAATTTAGACCAATAATAATTCTACACGTTTAGTGATGACTTAGTACACTATCTTCCCTATCTATGCAAA